>CAHIKZ030000790.1:472500-555000 GCA_903632075.3 Acanthosepion pharaonis
AGAAGTTAAACGAAAATTCCTGCTAACAAATCAACTTTATTTCTCAACATTTGAGAACATTGTATTACACAAAACAATAAAATGTAGATAACTTCTTTGATCACAAAATTGTATTGAACTTTACAAACATTTACTACTTACATGAACAGTAAATTCTTAAATGTAAATTTTACTCTTGCAATTAATTTACAGAATCTTCAATAACAGATTCTAGCAAACATCCTTTCATATCAGAACTCACTAACAAAATTTAATCTTTCACCAAACTTGAGTTCAACATGAATTAAACTAACAAGATTTCAGCTAAAAAAATTCACATTTCTGTAAAATATTTTCATTACAAACATATATTGAAAATTAATTTTTATTCAAATATTTGCTTTTTGTCTTTTATCACAAATGTTTCTTGTTGTTTTCTCTTAACATATTTGTAGAGTGAAAAATTGTATGGATTGATTTGGGCCATCAACACCATTAAATAAATGGTAACCACCAAACTTTCCACTACAACAGTGAGTCAAAGGGAAGAACTATTTCCCTTTTTTCAAGATGTACCCTCAAGGTCATAAAGTTTGATTCATCATACATGAAAAAGTTTGTATCTTGCCTCTCTACCAATAGTATAGTATTTTTATTTGGTTAGCAAATTTAGTCCCAAAGACCAATTTCTTACATGTCTTTCCTGTGCAAAACTAAACTGCTTATAAGGATTTACTATAGTTTCAGTTGGCACAATGCTGCAAGTATGGAGCACATAATGATATGATCAAACTCATCAGTTATAATTGCTCTCTAGTGTGGAGAGTTGTATTTGACTTTGTGCCATGTTCAATGTTGGTGGACCGCAATAGATAACAAAAACAAAATGAAGACTGGAATAGAAAATGAATCGTCAATGTTTATTGACACATGTGGGTACAAAGATGCGAAAGTATAGACAATGTTCGACTTCAAGTCAGCTTGAGGTTGAGTGAGGGTGGCCGAATTTCCCTTTCGTTGGGACGGCTACCAAACACGTACGTCAGAAGAACTCAGCGGTTGGGAAGTGAGAAGAGAACGGTCATCTACTTTCCGGAAGTGGGGTCATAAAATTCACACGCGACTGGAAACCTTTTTTAGTTTCCTTTTGCATGATGTAAGAATGAAATTTTTCATTTTTTTATTTTATTTTCATTCTCCCACACTAGCGACACAAACTTACTAACCATTTTTAACACCACGTCGAAGTGCCCAAGTAAAAACACTTATAATAACGATAATATAACTTGCTAAATCTCTGTCTGTGGTTTTCAAATTTAATGGTGCTATTAAACTTTTGAAAATAGTAGTAGACAAATACGTAGATGCTTTTTCGGAGTTCTTGTTTTAAAAACTTTTGATTTTAATGAGAAAGCGGATGTGACGCACAGCTGACCGGTGACTTCCGTTTTATGTTCCCTTCTTACGCCGCTTTAATAACAATTTGAGTTTGGGATTTTGAAAGTGGCTGAATGTCGCCTCTTACACTTTGCCGATCTTGTGGTCATAAATGGATGATGTATAAAAATTCTTTTTAAATAGGCTTTACTTGAATAATCCAACCTCGCTATACTAGACAGCATGAATGAGACGAGAGTGGTAAATCTACTGCAAAATGTATTCAACCACGAAGACTTTAAATCCGATCTTCAACGAAAAGCTGTGGAAACCGCTGTCAAAGGTTAGACTTTTCGATCGTTGTTTTATATACTTTGCTGTTTTCTGCTTGGTTTTTGTATCTTTTTTGCTAATTCATTAATTTTTATTTATATTTTATCTGAGAATATTTTAATTAATGAACATTCCATCAAAATATTTGAAAAATTTCTGAATTACAAGTTAAACTTTTAAACGGTTTTCATTTTTTTACCAACACGAGTTTATTTTTTAATGTTTTTTATTTATTTTAATTTCAGTAAAAATAACAATCGATCTCACTTTCCTTATTCTCTAAATTAATTGTGAATAGATTACATCTGTTGTGTTTTTAGTTATATAATCGCTTTCAACGTAAAGCATCAAGAGTTGTGGCTTTATTTTTCGTTCCGTATCAGCAGAAATGTTTATGGATTTTATTTTAACCTTCATAAAAAAGAAAAAAAAAACATCACAACCCAAAGTAAGGATTATTGTTAAAAAATAAAAATCATCTCTAACTTTATGGACTCACTCTTATTGACAAAAGTTCATTATGCAGTTTTTAATTCCTAAAATTTTAAAATGTTCGCTGATAATTCTATTTTGTTGAATCCAAGACCAGTAGATGAGAGAATAACTAAACTTAGAAATAGATCGTCGGTTTATTTAGCAGTAAAAATGCATCTTTACTTTTTCTGATGGGGACGTGTTCGAAATAAAACACATGAAAAGTGGTTTAAAAAAAACAAACTCCGACTGGAACAAACAACAACAAAAATAACCTAATCATGATGTTTTTAAATAACTCATTTTTTAAAAATTCATGAAAAAAATAGCTTTGCCTTTGATTGTTTTTGTGTTAATTATCCAAACGGAAACCGGTTTCATTTGTTACTTTTGGTTGGAGTGAAACCACTTTGTTCTCTCATAAAATATTTGTAAATGTAAACAAAGTAAAACTTTTACCGATGGTAACAAACTTCCGACTTCTTTTTTATTTTTCTTCATCGCATTTTTCTGATGCTATTTGTAAGCAAAGTTTTCTTGCTTTTTAATGCAAATTATCTTTCGATTTTATTTTTATTCAAAGAGCAAAATGAGCAACTGCATATATATATATACTTAGTCGAAAATTTTTACAAAGGTTGACAATGATAGATTCATTTCTATTTTTATAAAGTTTCTAATAATGCCAAGAATCATTTTAAAACTTTTTTTAATCAAGTAATGATACAAATTCATTAAAAAGTCAAGGAACTTTATCTGATTGGTAGAAAAAAGTGTTTTTTGACGAAAACAAATAATCTTTTCTCGGTTTTATTTTTAAATATTAATTATCAGCTCTAATTAAGTAAGTTTATTTCGTGTGTATTTTTCGTTTATTTTTAATATTGTTTCTTTTAAATTTAATCATACTATTTCAGTTCGTTGTGGATGATAATGAAGCTGACTGAAGAAGTGTTTTCATTTTTTAGAAATTCTTGGAATTTAATTTTTTTTATTAATAGTTGCATTAGCATCATTTTATTTTTTTAATGGTCGAGTACTTATTTGTTAATATTGAAAATTTACTTAAAATTTATGCAACTTTTTAGATTTATTTATTATTCGATGTTTAAAAGAAGTCTTAGAATCTTTTTTAGATAATAAAGTCGCTTTTTCACATGATTTTTCGTACCTGGCCATTTTAAAATTGTAACAAATGCGGAGTAAATAAATAAAACTGTTTTAATTAATTTTTTATGCTTTCATGCTTTATTAATGCTTCAAGTCGAGTTATTTGGGATGAATTTTCATTTTATTTATTTTTTACTAGAAAACTTCATTATTGTTTTTTTTTTTTTGTTTTCTTTTTTTATCGTGTTTCTTACAGTTTCTTTGTGACTGTTTTCCTTTTAAACACGATTATCATTTTCAGTGAGTACGCCTACATCACAAACTCGATTTGGTTTGTTTAAAAATAAATAAAAAAGAACTATTTATTTACATCGCTGAAAAAGATAGAATTTAATTTAATTCTCAACAGATCGTCGACTTCAAAAAAATAAATAAATAAATCAATCCGGAAAGGCGATTTTTCCTCGCATGTTTGCAGTGCAATTTACGATAAAGTGTTTTTCTTTTTATGCAGTCAAGAAAAAATATATTTTTGTACTAATAAATAAAATAAATATAAAAGATAATTTAAATTTATCGACTTTTCCATAATATTCTTTCTTCATGCACTCACTCAGGTATAAAAATAAATAAATAAATTGGTTTCAATTTGAAAAATAATAAAATGAATAAAAGATGAAGTGGTTCTTCTACCTTTTTCTTAAATTTAATTTGTTATTCATTATTTATGCCAAAGCCAAATCAATTATTTCGTTTTCTGTGTTATTTTGAAATCATATTGTTTGTAAACACTGATAAAATAAAACGTTATGTTGTTAGTTAAAATTAGGACATTTTGTGGCTTGCGATTTTTCGTATTTATAATAAATGAAACTTATGAAACCACCTTGAAGAAGAAAAAGAAAAAATTGAGCGAAATATGGCACAAGGTCGTGTTTCGTGTTTTTAAAATGTGAATCTCATATGTGTAAATACTAGTATACATGGGATTCGTTTTAGCAACATAAAATTGCTCTGAATAATCAATGTGGATAACAAATTCTGATATTGAATTTAAATACTGATTCTTTGTATTACACTACACTACTGTTACTCATTGGCATATGTAACTGAAATTTCAGTCACGTTCAAAGAAATCATTATCACTTGTGTGTCTGTTGTAGTATCAAATTTAGCCTCGCCTAGAATTTAGAAATACACATTTACATTGGATAATCCACGTGGATTAACGATATGATTATTATTATGCTTTATTTTATTTTTCTTTCAAACAAATCATTTTATTTTTATTTATTTTTTTTTTTTTTTCAACCCGACTAAAGTTTCCTTCGTGCTGCCTACAAAAAAAAAATAGTATTCACAATTAACTTTATTTATTTATTTTTTAGTGAAGTTTTTAAAATGTTAGGAACTTTTTGTTGACAAAAAATAATTGTTTAAAACATTGCCAATTAAAAAATATATTTTAACAAACTTTTTAAAATGGGTTTTATTTTTTCAATTAAACTAGAGATTTGATTTGATCATTAGCAAAATTTATTACGAAAAAGAGCATGATAACTTTAAAAAGTTAAAATTTACTTTTATTTATATTTTTATTTTAAATTGGGGATTAGTATGTTTTTTTTTTGTTTGTTTTTTTTTGAAATATTTGATTCAATAAGTATCGTTTAAAAATGATTCACTAAAGGGCAAAAATTATTTCATGTAACAATACAACATTGATGATGGTTAATAAAAAAATAAGCACGTTAATTTAATTTTTTTTTTTTTTTTTCTACAACATCGTAATTTTCACCTTCAGTTTTTTTTGTGGTGGTGGGGCTTTTTTATATTCTTCATTTGACTTTATTTGATGTTATAAAACTAAAAGTTAAGTCGACTTAAGTTGTCTGGCAGGTAATAATATTGATCCTTTATTTTTTTTGTGGCTTATCTGCTTATAAATGTCGTGAAACGTATACGATTTCTGCCGTGTCAAGATTTTACAAGTTGGCTGAGCACGTGATATAACATATGTCTACATCACAAGCAAGGGAATTTGAAATAATAATTAAATATTTTTCTTCTCGTTAAACCGGCATTGAACTGCACATGGATATTTTTTTCTTTTCTGTTTTTATGTTTGTGTATTTAATTATTACAAGGTACACAACGTGTGCTACCTTATTTTCTTCTCTTCTCTTTCTAAGCGTGTCTTATCACTGACATTTTTTTAAAAAACAAAAACCTCATATTGTGACACTTATTGTGGATGCATTGCAGACATCTGCCCTATTTCGTGTGTACAATATTCAACACGTTTTTATGCAACTATTTACCGCACAGAAACTCTTAAAACGTTCTCTCGAAAAATCTTATTGTTGAATTACTTGCCAGCTTCATTGGTTCGAGTCCAAGTAAAGCCATGATTTCAAAAAACGTTGATTTATTTTAATTTTAATTATTTTTTAACTTAATCAGGGTCAGCAATCTCGAAAGATACAATTCAATATTCTACTTTTATCCTTTACCTTTTCTTGACTATCGTTAAAACGAGAATTCAAGTATGAAAGTAATTCTGAAAAATATCCTTTTTAGGCAATCAATATTTGATTGGAAAGTATTACGCAATCAGACAGAAAAAAGTGCTCGAAAAGTAAGAATAAAAAAGAACAATTTTTCAACCTTTTTTTATTATTAAGTACTCGTTCAATCAGGTAAAACTTTGTAATTTAATAATATGTTAATTTTGCTAAAAACACAAACAAACAAAAAAAACGTATTTTCTCTTCGGAACATTAAGCGGCGGTGTTCTGAAGCGAAAAGAAAGTGATGAGAAAAAAAAAGGGATGTTAGAATTTGTTTTAAAAGTTAAAAATGTAGATTGATTGTTTTGGGGGCAGTTTATTTCTATTTTATTTAACGTGACCTGAAAAAAGTCACGATTGAAAGAAAACTAAGTGACAATGTATGTACGCTTTATTGTAGGATAAGGGAATAATAGCCATGATTCCTATTCGTGGGCAGGGGGGGGAGGCATAGACAAAATAAGTAATACTATTTTCATTTAAAATATTCTTTAAGTACTATTTTAATTTGGTTTATTAATTTAAATAAAATAAAATTCATAAGTAATATTTTAAAATAAGGAAATTATTTTTTGCGTTCCTACCGTAACCATACATATTTGCAAAAAAAAAAAAAACACTAAAAAAAATCAATTTAAAAACAAAACATATTGCTCAATGGATTTTGTTAAACATTTCTCAATTAAATCTCCATTGGCATTATAATTCAATAACATCTCAGATGATGAATTCAGCATAATTTTTTTAAATTTAAAACAAATTTAAAAAAAGAAAAGAAAAAAAAAGGTAAATTTGCTTTCTAAGCCCCGCGCTAACTATATTTAAAACTAGCAGTAGTACCCGGCGTTGCCCGGGGATGTAACAGTAAGAGATAGATCAAGTATCGACCATCATAAAGACTGAAAAATAAAATTGACAAAGATTATTGTTTAAGGTTGACGGACACGCATGTCTTAATTAGTTTTTTTTTGTTTTTAAGAATTGGTCAAACCCAAACTCAAGCAAAAGCATTGTTTTCAATCGTTATGAGTCAACCGGTTGAATAGAATTTTATTATAAACAATTGTCTTCTAAATGGAATTTTTAAAGCATTCTGAATGCAAAAATAAAGAAAAAAGTGTGCACGACAATAAGAAACACTACCTGCCAAAAAAAAGTGAAGTTTTGTTGAAATCGGTTGAAAAATGTAGGAAATCTGATCCTATATAAACAAACACAGACACACACTCACAAACAACCTGGGTTTTATAATAAGTATAACTCGATATGAGTTGTTTCCCCTTTCATTCTCAACAGCGATGCCTCTTAATCGTTTTTCAAATTGATTTTGTGCAAAACAATTGTTTTTCAATTTTGGCACTATCAGAACCACCGCAAAGGTAATTTTTCGTCGTCCTGTGAAGTTTTGTTGAAATCGGTTGAAAAATGTAGGAAATCCGATCCAATATATAAACGAAACACACACACACATACACACACACAACCTGGATTTTATAAGTATGATTTTTCCCAAATCGTCATATTTCCGTGTAAATAAATATACATGCTGAACATGAAATAACAATTAAATTTTGATAAAACCTACCGTTTTGGAGTTATCGACAATAAAAGTTCGAACTCAGTTGTGTTCACTGTTCAGCCATTACTGGCCTTGTTTAACTACATTCACTGTGGAGCATTTTGCGCGGAAGCTTAATTAACGGCCTTTTTATTGCTCTTAACTGATCCTATTCGTCTAAATTACTGCACAGTTAAGTTGTGTTGGAAAGCAATGACAAGTGGTTTTTTTTTTTGTTTATAGTAAATCTTTCTTTTTAAATTAAAAAACAAAATAATAATTTATGCACAAAGTTTGCACGAACTTTGAAAAGACTGAAAAAAGAGCATGATTATTTATTTACAAAATAAGAAATGTTCCTTCCTCACAGTTTTTCTATTTTGTAAATAAAAAAAAAATCATGCTCTTTACAAAGTTTGCGCATTAATTATTATTTCGTTTTGCACAAACTTTGTAAAGAGCATGATTACCTACAAAATAAAAAAAATGCTAGAAACGAAATGATAATTAATGCGCAAAGTTTGTAAAGAGCTTTGGTCATTAATTATTATTTCCTTTCTTTCTAGCATTTTTTGTTTTTGTAATGTTATTTTGTAAATATTCATGCTCTTTACAAAGTTTGCTCATTAATTATTTGTTTTATTTTTAATTTAAAATAAAACTTTACAACAGTTGTCATTGCTTTTCTACACAGAAAAAGGGTTTCACTATAAAAAAAAACCACTTGTCATCGCTTTCCGACGCAGTTTAAGTGCGCATTAATTTAGACAAGTATGATCAGTTAAGAGCAGTAAAAACGACCGTTAATTAAGCTTCTGTGTGCAAAATGTTCTGCAGTGAATGTAGTTAAACAAGGCCAGTAATGGTCTACAGCTGAACGCGACTGAGTCCAAACCTCTATTGTCGAATTACTTCAAAATGGTTGGTTTTATCAAAATTTAATTATTATTTTAAGTTCAGCATGTAACTTTAAAATAGAAATATGACAATTTGGAAATAATTTTAATAGATAGAGCAGGACTTAAAAAGCAAATTTACCCCCCCACACACACACACACCAAAAAAAAAGTGTTTTTTTTTTTTTTCCCTTCAAAGACCAAGTCCACAATTTTTATTATTTAAAAAATAAAATACAAACTCTCTTATTTTCTGATTCAGTGCATAGAGAGAGATAAAATGAATTTTTTAATAAAATTACAAATTACAACTAGTTTAATTTCTCCAGAAACTCATCTTTTCTAAAAATGTAAATATTTTTAGAGAGTTCAAATGGTATTTTATTGAGAAATAATATATGGCTATGGTTGATGGCGTAAGGAAATCATTTCCAGAAATTTTTCTTGCTAAATTCCCTGTTAATTTCATAATTGAATAAGTACTGAATGTAGTTCACTTTAGTACTATTTCTATTGATTAAAAAAAAAAAACTCTTCAAAGACAAAATTTTCCCATTCTGTATGTTGAACAAAAATAATTTTTTATATCAGTTTTTTTTTTTTTTTTTTTTTCAATCCTTTTACTTTCGAATGAGAAAAAATATTATGATAAAAAAAAATACATTTGACAAGTTTGGAGATTTTATGTCACATATTCCCTAAAATCTTTTAAAATAGTTACTTTAATAATTTTAAAGTAATTACTAAATTAAATGACATCTTATCAACAGTTTATTAAAAATATTACTTACTTTATGACATTTTTAGTTTTACTAGGTACTGCCACGGATTTTCTTAAAAAAAAAAAAATCACATGCCTTCTTTGAATTTAAATTTTGGTTCTAATTTAGAAAGATAATGGTTTCTCTAGGTGTCTCCAATAATTCGCTGGAAAAAGAGCATACCATGATGAAAAATGCCCCAAACTTGATAAAAACAGTTTTATTGTCAAAAAATGTTAAGAATAAAAGGAAACACTTAAGTATTTTTTTTTTTTATTTCATTATTAAATTTTTCAATCTTTTCTAACACGTTCAAAATTTTGGCAGCAAAGGAAATTTTAGCATCTTTTTGTGGTAAAATAAGATTGGTTTGGAAATTCTTGCAAAAATCAAATAATTATAGGATTTTAATGAAACTTTCAGGACTTAGACAAAAAATTAATTAAATTATTTTATTTTTTTTTTTTTTTTTTTTTTTTTTTTTACAACTGTTACCCCTCCTTACATAATTAGTGAAATTTCCAGAAATTAAATTTTGTCCCTCTTCTTATTTATATTAAAAAATAATTTTTTTTTCTAAACAGTTATTCATTTACTGAAAATCTCTGAATGGGATAAAATAAAAATGCAATCAAACTAAGACATTATTTAATTAGAAAAGCTTTTAATTGCTTTTATTAAATAAGATATAAGGACACTACTGAATATTGTGATAAGAAAAAAAATTTTGATGAATACTGAATTTTTACAAGATTTTTCTTTTTTTTGTTTGGGTTTTAATTGTTTAACTAGAATAACTTAAGTCTTAAATATTTTTAATCTTTTAAAATTCTGTATTAACCACTTTTAGATGATATTATTAAGTGAAAACTATGTTTTCTAATCATAGATTGAAAAGCTTTAGTACAAATCCTCAAACAAATATTTTTAAAAGATTTGTGTGTGTGTGTGTGTGTGTGTGTAAAAATGTGCCAATTTTCTATATACAGTTAACCATAGGCAACATTATCAGAAAATAAGTGATAACTATAATAAATTTACAGCCAAAAATATGAGTGCTTAAAAATTATAAAAGGCACCCACATTAATTAAATTACTTTTTTTTTAATGCCTAAAGCCCCCCCCCCCCTCCAAGAACAACATTAGATAAATATCAGGCTTTCAAACACGTGAATGACTTAAATAAAGATCTACTGTCAGGTTAAAAATGCATTTCTGTGATATTTTAAACTTAATAGTTGTTTCAAAACAAATTAATTATACTTTAAATCAGCTAATATTCCTCAAAGTTTCAAAAAATCTATTTATTTTTGGAAGATTTTTAATAAAGAAAATTACATTGTAATGGAAGACAGGTAAAAAAGGGGCACTAATCACTTTAGCAAAAAAAAAAAAAAATATTTTCAAAGTTTATTCAATAAAATATTCATTCACTAATGAAGATGTCCTAAAAATTTTGTTTTGATCGAATAATTCCCTGACTTTTTTACAAATATTTTAAGATGGTGGGAGTTTTTTTTTTTTTTTTTTTTTTTTTTTTCATTGCTGGAGTGGGAACGTATCTATTTTGATGGCACCTATTTTTTTCACTTAACCAAGTGTTATAATTTTTCTTTAATAACCTTTTTCCTATAAATTTTTTATCCTAATCAAAACTGATTTAAAAAAAAAACAAGGGGAAATAAAATTTAATGTCAGTTTTCAGGTAAGGAATTATCATTATTTTATGCCTTATTCAGATAACATTGACTGCAATTTGGTCATTGTACCCTCAGACAACAATTGGGTTCATTCAAGTTTCTACTTTTTTTTTTTTTTTTTTTTTTTTTTTTTTTTTTTCTTGGATTGCAGCCAAGACGAGCCTACTGGTTCGAATAGTAGAGCGTATAGGTACATTTTATTTGCTGACAACAAAATCCAGTTTTGCTACACACAAAATGGTTTTTATGACTATCATCCAGTTTTCCTCTTTGCATGCATTTTTTTGTCTCTTCCTGACTAATGAAATATTAATAATTTGTAACTGGTCTATATTTATACTGTAGTCTTATTAGTCTACCTAGCTAATATATGGTGAGTATAAAACTGGTGAGTATAAAATATGCCTTGTTAACTTACTACCTGCAGATCTGTTAATGATTCTATTAGTATGGAGAAAAATTTATACTAGTCATTGGCAATAAATGTTCCAACATAAAACTTTCAAGTATTTACACACAGGAAATTTTACATTTTAAACCTTCCATTGAATGGTCATTATATGATATTAGAATTAAAATCTGTATTAAACAACAATTGTATGTGTTATACCTGACGTACCTATTCTATTATTAATAGACTCTCCCACACATAAGTAGTAGCGGTCGCCAGTTGGGCTCAGTGGTGTTGAGTGAGTCAGTCGATATCGGACATTGAAGTACCAACCATCACAATTAGATTGCTGCGTCATTAACTCTTATTTCCAAGTTCCTAACGTTTTATAAGTCGAACCTAATTTAGGACGACTTATTGAAATACAAGCCTCCACTGTGAAAACTACTCTACAACAGTATGGCAGAAGAGGAATATACCTCAATAAGAATAACCTTTCTGAAGTGAGCTCGTGTGTGTTAGTGGATATTGAAGTCAACACCCAGAAGCAACCGTCTTTCATGCTAAACGAAATTGTCAGGCCATGACGTTTAGCATGAAAGAGACTGTCATGTCTGGGTGTTGACTTCAAAGTCCACTTTTATATTTACATACACTCTGTCCCTGATATTGAGCACTTTAACCTATAAATATTTAAAACTATACTTTATTATATTATATATATATATATATATATATATATATATATATATATATGCCAGCTACATAAAACTAAATATTTCTTTTTGTATTAAAATTATTGATAAGACGTTCAAAAAAAACTTTGTATGTTTCATGACATGACTTTTTCTTTGATGCATTTTGCTGAAAGAAATTTTTCCTTTAAAGAGAAAGTAATTTATTAAGGCAAAAATGTTTAAAATTTAACTAATTTCTGAGTCTTCTACAGTAAATTTATGTCCATGGATATACGTCATATCACTTCTTAACATACAGATTATTTTTAAAAGATTTTCCAATTGTAAAAGTACGTCCTGACACTTCTACAATACTGTGTTAGTTAAATACTTTGTTCTATTTTTATCAGTGTGTCAAATTGCTTTTTGCTGTTGATTCTATTGTGACATCTGTCATTAGCTTGCATATAAAATTTTGTTATTTCTTGATTCTAACACTAAAGATGGAATAAAATAAGCAACATACTTGATATATTGAGTGTTTCCTTCCTATTTTAAGGAATGTAAAAATGCAACTGAAACACCCAAATTGATTCATGAAGTAAATGGATAATTGAACATATCAACAGTTTTATGTTGAAAATTATTTGTTGAATGATGTTTGGCAGACCACTTACGGTTGATAACAGTAGCATAAATACGAGAACAGAACAGTCCATCTAATACAGTTTGAAGACAATTGATATGCTCAAAATATCCAAATCAATATTTACATTATTTATTATTTACATCCTCATCTTTGTTATTATCACAATGGTTTGGGCTTACAGCCACATCATGTTGAAACACTGGTTCCTGTACGATCACTGAAGTTAAGGTGTGTTGAGCTTGGTCAGTACTTAGATGGGTGACCGCTTCGGAATACTAGATGCTGTATGCTTGGATGTGTGGGTAGTGTAATGGATAATGGCTTGAAATTGTTAATCGAAGTTCCAATTCCTGGTGGGTTCATTTTATTCACTTACTAGCAGCGTGGCCCGGCGTTGCCCGTGCTTGATTCAAAAATCGTGCGACTCGTACAGCAATTGATATCACTTGACTTAAAATAATTTTGCCCTTCCTTGCCTTTAAAGGAGTGCCCTTTGCTGTGCTGATGTTGCTACGTGCCTTACTTCTTGTCTATCTCACTCAATTTTTTTCTAAGCTCTATACTAAACATTAAATCTGTTATGAAAAAAGAACTAAACAAAATGAACACAAAGCGATCAAAAAAAAAAAAAAAAAGGACTCAGAACTGGAAGAACCGAATGAAAAAAGAATGTTAACAACAAATGCTTTTTTCACACCCAACCCAGTTCTGCGGAATCAGAATCAGCGTTGAGTTTAAGCAAGCGACTGAGCCAATTGGAGTAAAGTGCCATGCAGAATTAAATTTTTCCCACTTGTGACAAATGCAGCTATCGATTTTTTGCATGTTAGCATACTAGTTAACATTCGTGCCAGTCAGCTGTTGGCTCTCACGCTGGCCAGTAGAATCTTCCTGCCTATTCGGCCAGTAGAAAATGGCCGCAAACTACATGAAAACTGCCATAGAAGCATGAAAAAATCGATTATTTCCACTATCGATGAGAGTTGGGAAATGAAAAGTCAGTCTTGGCCTGCCCGCTAACTTTGTGCATGTAAATTTTGGTGCAAATCCGTCGGAAATTTCAGCCGTGCATTCGTTACACACATCCTGCCTTTTATATTTATATTTATTTATATATATATATGTCGGCTGCTGTTAGCATCGTAGCTGGTTGGCAATATCTTTTGGTTGATGACTAAAAATAAACTTCCGCATTTTGACTGTACACATGGATTTCATTTGGACACCATGTGTATTTAAAGTAATTTCTGGTTATTATTTTTAGTTAGGAGGACTTGTGTATGTTTAGGTTTCATTTGTTTACTTTTTGTGTATCGTTCTTTGAAAAAAAAAAACGCTGAGTCACCAGAAGTTAATAGCATTTGGACGTTTGAGTAGCTAGCAGTAACTTCCGGCCAGGTGCAATACCCTTAATCGTGCTTTCAAATTGATTTTGTGCAAAAACAAGTGTGTTTTTCCAATTTTTGGCGCTGTCAGAACCACCGCCAGATAATTTTACATAGTCCTGTGAAGTTTTGTTGAAATTGGTTGAAAAATTTAGGAAATACAATCACATATATAAATGTACACACACACACACACACTGCGTTTTATAATAAGTAAGATGCACAAATACCATTGGGAAAGGTATGAATCCATCTCTCCTTTCCCCAGCTTTGGGTGAATTCAGGGTTGCCAAATTTGATGGGGTGAATATGTGTGAGAGCCAACCATTTTCTCTTAGCATTCTTTAAACCATTAAAGTTAATTTGCATTTAACTATCTTATGAAAATTTTATTGCAAATGGCATATTTTCATTTCTTCACATGGATGACAAATAAATTTAAACAGGTCTTACCAAAATGACTCAATCTGTCATGTCTGAAGCCCATATGAGATGAAGTAAAATATGTCTGAGAAAAAAGAACTTCCAGGAAACAATAATATATTCCAGGTTAATCTTAAGCATTACATATTATTGGTAATTAATGTTGTCTGTCAACTTATGTTTCTATTCATGTTTTTAACTTAACACCAAGATTCATCTTATTAAGTAGAAAATATAAAGTGACACAAGTCCAAGTGTCCAAATATATTTATAACTGATTTTGAACAATACAAAACAAATTTAACAAATTTAATTCACTATGATTTTAGAATTTCTTCATCTCAGATGACCAAAACAAATAACTTTCATGCACCAATGTAAAGGGTGATATTGAGATCTGGACTTCAATATGTAGACCAAGTCTTGTCAAAAGGCAGTGATTTTAGAAATTGGCTGGAAAAGGCCAAGGTTAGGGTCACAGAGTATGGCCACACAGTGTTGCTGCCATCTTTTGGTAAAACATGTAGTTGCATTTTTTAGGTGTGTACTTTACATACTCTGATGATACTGGCGAGCCATAAGTGACACATTCTATGACAGAGGATGGGGGCCATGTGAAATTTGACTTTGGGTGGGCGGTAATTGGGAGATGCTTGGCTTAGATTCTAAAAATATTTTCTGGCTTTAAATAACCTGCAAAGGGTTATAAACTGTAGAAAATGAATCAATCAAATCAAATCAAACAGTGGTTCAGCCATTGTGATTTCTGGACATACCATTTGTTCTGGGTAACCTTCAAGGAATTTCAAACTGAGCTCTTTATTTAATCTGTGGGGATAGTATAATCTTGTTCTGCTGGCCATGTCTTGGAATATCTTGTCTGGTTCTTACTTAAATACTGCTCAGTTATTGCTGAGTGCAGGTATGCACTGCACAGCCCAGCCCAGGGATTGAACTCACAATTACTGTCACAAAAGCAAAAGAGCATAATATTCCACCAAAATAATGTTAAACTAAATGCTTCTTTGATGACCAGGTAAAAATTATTCATATTATATACACTTGAACTATTGTCCTCATCTTTGCCATTATTATCATAGCATTTTGACCATTATGACCTCCATCTTTTTTGATCTAGGGTCCCTTCAAGAAATTTAAAACTAAACCCTTTAATTAATCTACAGGGACAGATTGTTCTAGTTTATCTGACCATGTCTATGGATAGCTATTTAGTACTGTTCAGTTATTGCTCACTGTGTTTCCACTGAATCCATATAAACACTGCCCAGATTTTGAACTTATCAAATTCACAAACAAATGCTTTAATCCACTAGGCTTTGTCCCTGTTGGACAATCCTTAGTGTAGAACTTTGAGCCTTAAACCTAATCTGCCTAATCTGATGCAACTGTCAATGCAGTTGAAGCCTTCTCTCTCTTTATTTACGACCCCCATATTGTATTTATTCCTATGCTAGACCTACTAAGGAGGTCCTGTCTTAATCAAATATTAAGAATTGCTCACACCAGATTGATTATATTAGTTGCCTTTTTTTTTGCATAAATAAAAATGTTGTTTGTTAAGCAATGTGGAGCAAATGAAATGAACTGCCACTAACTACACCAAAGGACAGTCTTTGTGGTGACCCCGGCCCAAATTAAAATAAGGCATTTGCTTTCCTTTAAAAACTCCCTCTCTCACCACTCTGTCTCAAATAATGAGAAGGCAACCCTCAAATAAAAAAAAAAAATGGTAGAAAAGACTTGACAACAGCTCCAAAGCAGAAGTCTGTTGGTCCAGGATCTGGTTATTGTGGCTAGAAATCAACCAAAATAAGTGAGGCTCACCTGTAACTTCTGCTAGAAAAATAAAGAAACACCAAAAAATAAAAGAATTTTGGCCAATCAAAAAAATGAAGAGACTTAGGTGAAACCAAGCTTAGTGTCAAGTAGTCTGGAACCTTTCTTAAGTGTATATAAAGGGACATTCAACAGATAGCAGGAGAGAAGGGACAGTCAAGCATGTCACATAAAGCTTATGAGTCCTCTGTTTAAAACATTTTTGCAGGTTGGAAATAACACAGCAGATTGACATCTGCAACAAGTTCCCAAAGTAGCCACACTCCCAACTAATACCAAGGTTTTACTTGTAAACTCTCAACTACCATGCCAAATGAACATTCACCAACCCAAATTACAAAAGACTTGCTCCAACTGAAATCAAATAAATAAACATATATTATTTGTTTATATTTAATTCTGTTTATTTCTGAAGTTTCTGATAAATAGTACTAAGAATCTTTGGCACTTCTCCACATCATCATCCTAAAGAGGGCAATACTACATGTATGTTTAGATGGATGTCCCTTCTGGAGAATCAACTGAAGCATTTGAACATGTACTGTTCCCAATTATACTAACTGAAGTCAGCAATTGAGAAAAAAAAAGATATGTGGGTGGTGTAAGGGATATAAGTGTGGAATATGTTCTAAAAAATTGTTTTAATAAAGATTTTGTAAATTTCAATTGACAGTAACACTGTCTACTTGGTCAAGGAATGCTGAATATTTCCTTATAAGGAAATGGCTAATATAACCATTTATTCTGGTTTTTTACAGAATTTTCACTGCAGTTAAGCAACATCAAACCTGGTCAGTACCTAGATGGGTGACCTCTTGGGAATACCAGTTGCTGTAAGCTTGGATGTGCATGTGGTATAACGGATGATGTCTCATAATTGTTAAGCAGGGAACTGAGTTCAAATTCCAGTTGAGTTTGTTATATTCACTTATGCGCAAGTACCCTTGGGAAAAGGTATGGATCCATCTCGATGGGTTAATTAGTAAGACTTGTATCATTAAATTATTAGTATCTCAAAAAAAAAAAAAAAAATTCTTGCAATGTAAAAATATTTTCTGCCTGTAAATAACTTGCAAAGTGTTGATAAGACATAAAAAAAGGAGTCAATCAACTGTTTAGTTTCCATAGAAATAAATAGGTTTTACTTTTGGAGCATCCCTTGTATCCATTGTTCAGTAAAATTAATGTCAATTTTTTTTTTTTTTTTTTTTTTGTGCTATCTAAAATTAATCCTGTCTTTTTTGCACTACTAAAATAGAAACTGCAAAAGAAATACAAAGTACCTTTCCTTGTTGGCCAGAGGAGAAAGAGCACACTTATGAATCATGTTTTCTATACACTTATATTCACTATAGCTATAACTACCATTCATCCATGCATTGAATATTTTGCTGTCATATCTGGTCTGGTCCCTTCTGCTATGTAGTTAGATTCTTGATAAATCCAAAGAATCTGTAATGTTATCAGTCCTGACTTAGCATCTCAGTTTCAGTCACTTCCCCATCACCATAACATAGCTTCTGTGTTCCATAAATATTTTCATGGTAATTGTTCTGATATGTTTTCCTCTTTGGTACCTCGACTTTACAAATTTAAGCATAGTACTAGATTGGCAGTTAGGTCTCATCATTTTACAGTTGAAATCACTAAATGTAACCATAAGTTCTCTACTAAGCTTCTTCTCTCACAATTCTCGGTTATGGAATGCTCTTCTGGCCTCTTGCTTTGCAGTCAACTTTGATCTTCAGAAAGTTAAATCCAATGTCAGTCATTATCTTCTGTTTTCTTAATTCCTGTTCTTTAATTGTTCTCTCTCCTTAATGGTTTTCTTTTTCTCTTATTCTTTTATATTCTGTAACCACTTGCATCTTAGTGACTTTATTGCCTTGCTGGGGGTGAAATTATTTTAAAAAAAAGCCAAAGCCAAAAACTTCTCTACCTCTTTATTGTAGTGATACTGTGAAAGAAAATCTAATGTAAACTTTGATTCCCCCACTTCCGAATCTAAATTTACTCCAACTGCAGCAGTCTAGAGAGTATAGAATTGATATTTACAAAGTTAACTTAATCTAGCACAAGTAAGGAACACTCAGTGAGAATCAACTTCACTATACAAGTATAGGTCTGCAAGACTTCTTTGTTAACCATTGATGTTTACAAAGCTAAGTATGACAAAATGTAAATCACTCCCCAGTAAAGATCAAACATGATGACAGCCATGACAAGCTTGCTCAGCATTAGTGCCCTAAATTACTAAATTTAGATTAGTCTGACACAAGGAGCACCCAGTGAGGATGAAACTCTTTATATTAGCAAGTAAGACTGCAAAATAAGCTTCCAAAATATTGCACTACTGTAGATGTCCTAATCTAAATACTAAGTTTATATTAGCCTGGTACAAGACCATTGCAGTGGGGGTACTCAGTAAGGATTAAAGTTGCTGTACAAGGAGATTGGTCTGAACCTGCTAACCATTGCATGACAAATAAGTGGAATTCATAATGCAATGAAAATTCCTCTTTCTTGGTCTATAGTTCTATATTTGTTAGCACTTTAATCATAGAATGCACAGTTTAATTTTCTGGAAGATCACTGCACAAGATTTTTATCATCAAAGAAAATTTTTCTTGCCTGAAGCGTGGGGATGGGGAGTAAAACCAAGTGACTTGAGCAATTTTGATGGAAAAAAAACCCTGGCCCTGTATAAAACTCTAAAGAGTAGATGATTCAAGTTATCCATTATTATATAATGATTATTATTAATTTTCTATTAGTTTAACAGTGAATTCACAAATTAATGTTTACTATAGATATAATAGTACTTTTCTATCAGTAACACTTTTACTGACACTTACTTTTCCTCATTCACAATTCGTTTCTACAGTAAATTCATATGCTTCAAACTTGTTAATACAAATTTTAAGTTAAAAAAAAAAAAAGTAAAATTTAGTGCTTTTTCTCGGAAGTGCAAGTGTGGTGGGGACATGACAGGCAGATATATACCCCCCCCCCAAAAAAAAGAGGGAATAGGGCAGTCACTTACATCCATACAAGTATGTAGGAACTATTTTAAGAAAGGACCCCAGGGCCACACACCTATTTGCTGATGGCAAATGGCGAAGTCAACAGTTAAATATAATGTTACGTATAAGAGATTTAGTCTCATACTTTCAATAGTAATGTACAGTGATAATGTTACAATACTTTCTATCTGACTTTTGCATATGCAGTTTTTTTAAGCTTACTTTTAGGAGTTGATAAACCCTTCGAAATGTGCTAGTCTTTAAATCAATTGTTTTAACACCAAACCTTTGGGTTGGGACAAAAATGTCCCAATAGTACTATTATAAGAAATGACTGGTATTAAGAACTTTTCTTTTTTTTTTTTCTTTTTTGTGATTTAGAAATAGTTTTAGGATCAAAAGATTTATTAATCATATCACATCACAGCTAGTATTTTAAGAGACATTTTCTTAAAATGTTGTATATGATTACGTGTTATTTTCTTTCTCTGGAAAATAATTTACGTCCTTGAAAGGAAGTATGTTCCTTAGGGTGTATGAATTATATTAAGAGGTGGTGGGAGCAAAATATTGCACTTTGATCTTAGACAAAATGTGAAATGTTGAGAATTTTGTGCTGCATTTTCAGACTGACAGATGCCAACAAACTGTCATTGTATTTCTTTGATTTCAGGAACTAGAATTTTCATCCTCACTTCATATCGATAAAAGTTGAATTCACTTTTAATCTGTGTTAATACTTTGTGATCTTTTCAAGTAATACATTCAATTTATGCAAATATCTTTGGAAAAGGTATGAATTCTCCTCCTCCAGCTATGGGTTAGATAATAAGATTTGTATTTGGAAAAATCATTTTTATTCTCAAAAAATTGTTAATGTAGTATTCACTCCCGTAAATAACAATTATTCTTACAATCCAAAATATGTTCCAGAATATTAAATAATACACAAAGGGTTGATAACCAGTAAAACAAAAAATTCAATCAGTCCCAACTTAAACTCTGTTTTAAATAAAAATGTCAGTTTACATTCCCCCCCACCTTCAGGAAAACAAAATGCAAATTGGTAATGGTCTGTTTTCTGTTTGTTACTGTAACACTGCACAATGGCACATCATAGCAAGAGTTTTATTAGAGCAATATTGTTAAAATGCTGAAAGAATAAAACGATTTCCAGTTCAACTTGCAATTTAATATCAGTTTTAAGGGCTGTGCTTGTGCTCGACCCAGTAATAATGATCTGATTTTTTTTTTTTTTTTTTTTTTAGATGTTTGCAAATCTAATGAGCTTATGGGTGGCACACTAAGGAGTGGCAGGAATAGTAAAAAGTTAAACCTTGTTAAGAGGTACAGAGGATATGCACTTTTACCTATCATCAGAGTAATATCAAACTGATTTATGGAAAGTATTGCACATAGTAAATATTATTATCCACCCCCCATCAGAGGTCATATTATCATGTTATGATTTGGGCATTAATGATCCTACCAGTGTCTTACCGTCAAATTACACAAAGGCAGTCTCCCTTTATCTTGACTGTTGCTGAAGTGGTATAATGGATAGTGGCTTGGAATAAGAAATCAGAGCTGAGTTTGAATTCCAGTCAGGTTCATTACATTCATTTATGTGCAAAATACCCTTATGAAAGGTAGGAATCTATCTCTTCCCTTCATGTATGGGTTAAATAGTAGGTCTTGTATCTCGAAAATAATTGTTATTCCCCAAAAATTGTTAATGCAATATTAATTCATAGAAATAAAGAATTTTTCTTACAATTCAAAATGTTTTTACTTTAAATAACCCACAAAGCATTGATAAGGTGTATAAAAACAAAAAACAAAACAAAAATAAATCCGTTCCTGAAAGTGTTGTGCAGGTACCATCAGGCTACCAGAGGTTGGGAGAGCTGTTACAAGCATTTTCCTTTTTTATTGGTTATCTTTGAGCAACCATAAAATGCATATACATTTTTTTTGTGCGGCCCTGTTTCCAGTAGCTATTACACATGATATGCTAAACCATTTCAAATGTCCAGCTTCCAAAAAAATACCAGGATGCAGACAAAGAAATTTTTGTTTTTTGATAATGACAACAAAATTTGAATGTACTTGAGCAAAAATGACAAAATATGAACTTTGAACTCAATACTCAACACTTTATCTGAAAATTGGAAAAAATATAATAAAAAAAAAAATTAAACAGATAGACCTTGTTGGTTCTTTTTAATCAAACTTGTTTATTATATATATATATATATATATATATATATATATATATATATATATATATATATATATTATATAAGAGAGAAAATTGAAATTTCTGGAAGCACAGGAAGTCTTCAGTTATCTTGACTGGTTTCTTGTCATTGGATCAAAGCTGTTCAATGCTGAAAATCTGTATAGTGTTGCGCAAACTATGAATCACTATAAACAATTGTGCAGGTACTAACAGGTTTCCAAAGTTTGCTGGCAGGAATACATCTCATCTGCTACAGCTTATTTGATGACCATCTTCATGCAGCAATTGGGCAGCCGTCGTATACTATCCATCAACTGCCTATCAGAAAAGTGAAGATGATGAAAAAGGAAAGAACATAGAAAGGTAAGTAAGAAAGTTAGAGAAAAATGAAAAAAGCTGGTGAAATGAAATGGGATAAAAAATAGAAAAACTTAGACAATCTTTAATTTTATTACTTTTAAAAGAAAAAAAAAAATTAATGTTTCATCCATTTTAAAAGATTAAAAAGATCTTTTAAAATAGATGAAACTTTATTTAATTTTCCTTTGATACATAATGCACACCTTACATAGGAAGGTAAACAGATCATGAATATATCATTACCCAAGATTAAAAATGTTCTGTTTGTACTTTTTGTAATCTTGAGATATTTGACTTCAAAGTTTAGCTAACTACAACTTTTTCATAAAATGGCAGAAACATATCTTTACATACTGTTAGGATTAATTGAAGAATTTTGTACAAGACTTGAGGGTGTCATATAGGGCGTTGTGGAGATAACATGCCACAGGCCATAACTAAAAAACATAATTGCAGACACAACCTTATTCATTTTGGGTGACAATATGATAATATAGTATTGATATATACAAGGTTAAATTAAAAATTATTCGCATTTTCACCATAACATATATATAACTGTACAGATAATTTTGACTTTCCCCCATAGATCTTTGACAAAATATAATAATTTGATTAAAAGTCAATTTATATTTATTTTGTAAATAATACAGTGATGCAAAATAAATTAGAAATAAACAAACAGAAAAAATATTAAACCTACATTAAGTAATAAACAAATAAATTACCATGAGTAAAGTAGATTAAAAAATATAGACATTATTTACATACCGACTATTGTCCTCATCTTTGTTATTATCACATTTCGACCATTGCATCCTCCAGGGTTTCATCAGGTGTCTGTCAATTCAGGTAACCTATACAGAAATGTTTCCAATACGAAAGATGAGCCTTTTCTTTTACCTTTTTTTTTTTTTTTATCAAATAGTATATAAATTAATATTAGATAAATATTTAAATAAAATTTTTCATCTGTAGGAAATAAGTGTAAGAAAGCCACATCCCTTTGATCTTATAAGAACTTTATTTTACAAGAGATAAACTATATAATGTCCATGATTAGACAAGAACATCATTAAGTTGTTCAGAAAATAAGTATATATTTCACTACTACAAATTATGAGTCAAGCAACCAAAGTTGAAAGGTACAAAACTGCATCTGGAATTAGTGTACAATCTCTTTTATCTGACAGCGTGTCATTTATGGTGCTTTCAGAGTTTAATTGGCACAGTTTGCAAAGAGGGAATTTGAATTCCATGGGAGCTTTCACATGAGAACTAAACACAGCGTTCCACTTTCTGCAACACTATTTTAACCAAAAATGTCACGCTTTCATTTTTGCATCGTATTGTTACAAGAGATGAAAAATGGGTTTTGCATGTCAACAAAAAATAAAAAAAGACTGGTTATGACAAAATTGGTGAACCAGTACCAATACCAAAAACTTTGTAGCAGGTGGAATAGGAAAAATGTCATTTCATACAAGCTATTGGAACATGAAAGGACCATCATAGAAGATATTTATTGTCAGCCACTTGATTGGGTAAACAAAGCATTATGTTGACAATGTCCTTTTTAGGTAAGCAGAAAAAGTGCTCTCCAGCATGACAAAAAGGAAAGCAACCCCCCCCCTCAAAAAATAAAATTAAGATGGGAGATTTTTTTTTTTTTTTTTTTTTCAAATCCTTTATACTCATCAGATTTAACATTTGAAGGTTTTTCATTTGTTTCCATCATGAAAACTTTATAAGTAGCAGAATATACAAAACCAAAGAACACTATTTACATTATTGGGAATATTGTCCTCATTATTGTTGTCATATTTATTAGGTTTTGGTCGTTGTATGCACCAGCCTTCTTCAGGGGATTGGAATGTCGAACTGAACCCTTTATTTTGCTCACTGGTGTAGACTGTTCTAGTTCAACGTGCCATGTCTAATGGATGTCAGTTATAACTGAGTGAAATAAAGAGTTCAGTTCGACATTCCAATCCCCTTAAGAAGGCCAGAGCGTACAACGGCTGGCATTGTTGTAATAAATATGGCAACAAAGATGAGGACAATAGTCTGAATAATGTAAATAGTGTACAACCTCATCTCAGAAATATAGACAAAAACAAGTTGAAAACGGCGTTTCAAATTTTTTTCAGAGAAAAATCCAGAGTTAAATGTGGAATCAAAAAAAAAAATTACTTTCCCATTTACTTCACCCCCTCTAAACAAGGCAATAATACCGCTAGGATGCAAGGGCTTACAAGGAGTGAAAAAGAATGAGAAGACTTTTAGTGAGAAGTGAGGAAAGAACTAAAGGAACAGAATTCAGGAAGACAGAAGATGGCAATTGATATTGTATTTAAATTTTTGAAGAGTGTAAGCGGCAGGGAAACAAGAAATCAGAAGGGAGTTCCACAGGTGAGAAAAGAAAATATTATAATAGAACATATAGTTCTATCTAGTTAGTTCAACAGTAAAATGGTGAGACCTAGTTGCTAATCTAGTAGTACACTTAAGTTCATACAGACAAGGCAATAAAGTAAAAATCTCACCAGAACAGTCGCCATGAAAACATTTGTAGAAAAAACAGATGGAAACCATATCAGTGAGGAAATGACTGAAGTTGAGATACCAGATCAGAATTGATTACATTGCAGACCCTTTTTGAATTTTCTCCAAAATCTTGAAATATACAGCAAGAACACCAGACCAGATATAGCAGTAGTATTTGATGCATGGACAATTGGTAGATCTATAAATTTGCACAATGGATTGCAATGAAAGAAAATTTCTGGTGCAGCACAATGAATCAATTTTACTAACAAGAGACCTAGCAATTGATTCAATATAGTCACTTCACTTTGATAGTGGAAATCATGAGCTCAAGAAGGCACAAAGTATGGCTCTCCAGGAGTTTAGCATCAGCCATGCTGATGGCAGGCAAAAAAGGTTCTCTGTGGTGATTAAATAAAAGCAGTTTTGTTTTGGCAGCATTAAAATTTACAAACCATTTCTTGCCCCCACTAACTGGAGGTCCTCAAAATAATCTGAGTGCCAGACCTTAAAAATTCTCTCCCCAGTATTGCCTGGGAGTGGAGGACCTCTGTATTAGTATTGAACACCATCTTCATTACCTGATTTATTAGGAACAATTGAATTAAACCAAATATTCATCCCCCTGACACTGTAGCCCTTGAGCTTGCGGTGAAGGCCAACATGCCAAATCCTGTTCAATGTCTTTGAGATATCTAGAGCCACTGCAAGTGCTTTGCCGTTCTTACCTAAAGCTTGATAGACAAATTTGGTGAGAGCTGTTAATACTTCAGTAGTAAACCCGATGAAACGGAAGCCATATAGCTTGTCCAATAGGCTGTATGAAGTAAGATGCTCAACTTGTTCTGTTGTTGAAAATTAAGGGAATTATATTTCTGATGAATAATATTTAACCCTAGAACACTAACCATGGGTATATAGTACCCAGTGCAAATTTTCCTATATTTAATTACAATTTTCAGTACCTGATTTTCTTACCTAAATAATGTTTTTCAGTTCCTATTAATGTTAACTCAAAGTTTGAAGTTCCTGCATGTAAAATATTTCAAATATAGAATTATATTAAATATTTTTTTTGTTATTTTCAAAATCAGGTATGATATACCCATGGTTAGTAGTGGAGTAACTTTAATTGATGGTTAGTGTTCTAGGGTTAAATAAGTTTAACTTGTTTTTTTATATCTTTCCTTGTAAAACATAATTCCTTTCAGTTTGCCATAATGCATTTAAACATCATTAATGATTTGAAAGCAAGCTGTATATTGCCAGCCTATAGCTCATATTCTGATACCAGTAAGCATAGCATATTTTAGATAGCATTGTTCTAAAGCAAATTTTGAACAATCTATGATTTATAAATAACATCTCAATAAATGATATTCAAGTAATTTGTACTTTCATGAGATTGTTTGTTCTGGTTTATTTGTTGTTGTTATTTTTTTATTTTATTTTTTTTTTTTTATTTTTTTTTTTTACAAGAACATTTTTTTTATTTTATTTTTTTTTTTTGTGAAATATTAGAAAATGTTATTTTCCTACATTTATTAAACAGCTCAAACAGTTAATAATACCAAAATTTGTTTTTTAATGCCATATCCCTTCTGGACATAGACAATCATAACTCTCCATAGATTTCTTCTCTTTGTTATCTGTGAATTGCCATGACTTCTTGGGAAATATAGTGGAGTATTTTTCCATTGATTTCTCTACAATTTTGAATTTAGGCTTGTCTTGAATTTGGCTTTCTCAAGGCATTTTTGCAAAAGTTAGCACAACAGACTAGGCCAGAATTTGAATCTTCTTTCAGCACCAGTAACTTTTCTACATACATTAGATACAACATATCTGAATCTTTTTTCTTTTATGTCTTAAAATGATATAGAAATGCCTATATTTTCAAATGTATGTATTTGATGTATGTATTTGATGTATGTATTTGATGTATGTATTTGATGTATGTATTTGATGTATGTATTTGATGTATGTATTTGATGTATGTATTTGATGTATCACTTTACAAAAGTCTTGCAAATAACTGAACTTTAATTTTCTAATGATCTTTGGTGACAGACTTTTTTTTACCAATGTACAAGCAGAACATAAATATTGTAAGTTATGATCTCTATTCTTTTTATTTCCTACCTTGACCTTAAACACTAGATGACTTGTATTGCAATAAAATGCAACTTAGAAACTGCACACGTGATTGTAATGTTTCATCATGGTGTTATATTTGGTACCAATTGACTGAGACATGCTCAGATATGTCATTCTATTTTTATAAATATTTTTACAGTTTTTTGGGGGTTTTTTTATATCATACATTTATCACAATTTTTATCATTACTTTTTTCTTGTTTTTTCTTCAAAGGCTTTCTTCTTGAATTTCTTTTCTTTTCACAGACTTTATTTCTTGAATTACTTTGAAAACTCCTTACATAAACCAGCGCTTTTTCTTTCTTAATCTAAAAAATAACTTCAAATATTCAGATGAACTTCATTCGTTAGCACCACCAGCTCACACCTTTGCAGCCAAGACCCACTTTGCTATATCCATAGTGTTGAATCACCTTCTTTCCCCACCACGTATTCCATTGGTAAGAAAGCTGTTTTGTTCAGTGAACTTCTACTGTTGTGTAACAGACTCCCACATGGATGCTTCCTCAAACACAATGATCTTAACCAGTTCAAGTTTAAGGTCAATCATTATCCTTCATATCTACATAATCTTCACTTCGTACTTTTAAGCTCATACCACACACCTCATTCAGTAAGCCTCTACCGTGAATGGCTCTTGGACCTTTATTGGGTGAACTTTAGTTGAAAAAAATCAGAAAGTACTTTTTACCTAATATAAATAAAATACTGTACAGAAAAGAACAAAAGACACTTAAAAGAAACAAAAACAGAATCCAGTGATCAATTTGTTTATTTTAGACATTTCTAACAGTTTTATCAATTATTAAAGACTGGAAATATAATTTATTATGAATATTTTATCACTTAACTAATGCCCTATCTTGTTTACTAATTTGTCAAAACTGAGAGTAATTGGAAACAACACACCACAAATCTTATTCATAGTTCAGCAAACAGTTTTATTAAGTTTTTAAAAGTACAAGAATGAAAAATGCTACTTATTAGAATTTCGTATTTACCTTAAATGTATCACACCTCTCCTCACCAGCTATAACAGAAAATTCATCATGGATTTCTACTCAGCAATATGATATATCTTGAAATGCAAAGACGGTTTTGTTAAGTGGGTGATCATGTCATCCTTGATTTCATTGAAATCAACCCCATCGTCATCCAGAGTTTCAGCCTCTAATTAAGGCCCACAGTTCTATGATTTATTGGAATTGCCAAGAAAATTGCCAATTTAGGGAAACCCTGACATAAACACTTAACAAAACCTCTCTTACTAATTTATTAATTCTTACTTTTTTTTTTTCTACTTTTCAGAACAGCTTTTTTCTCTCTCTCTCTCTCTCTCTCCATTTAAATTCTTGCTCATATTGATTTTAAGTATAAAAATATTTTTTAATTTACGCTCATTATTTTTCCTTTTTCAGTGTAAAGCATAATATTTATCAATATTTTTACTAATTTTCTTCACAGCATTTGCGGCTGATTCACTCAAATTGTTAAAGTAAAATTTAAAAGACATGGCACAATGACAACAGATAAGAACTCTGCTTAACTTCAAGACAGTTGGTGCCTAATTGGTTTAAGCATCACCCATATATGACAAGTTCCCAAGATAAGAAATGCCAGTTTAAATTTCATTAGAAACTCCTTTATTCTGATTTCATAGTTTACTTCAGCCAAGTAAATTCTGATGTGGTGTTCTATACTACTACTGCTATTAGTACTACTACTACTACAGATAGCTATGAAGGCAACAAAGCACTGAAGAAAATTAGTCAAAAATTAATAAAAATAGATTACTTTACTTGATCTCCAAACAGTTTAAGACCATTAATGTTTAAATATCTTCTTTTTTTTTTCTCCCCTAGGGAAGCAAGATATTTTTATTTCCATGCCGACAGGTGCTGGAAAGTCACTTTGCTACCAACTACCAGCTGTGTATAAAACTGGAGTTACAGTGATTGTCTCCCCTTTGCTGGCACTCATTCAAGACCAGATGGATCACATGCGAGACCTTGGTATCCGTGTGGCCACCATCAATTCAAAGCAGACAATGACCGAGAAGAACCGGGTCACAACTGATTTAAATCGCAAATGTCCCAAGACAAAGCTTCTCTACATCACACCTGAGCAAGCAGCTACATCTTTTTTGCAACAGCATCTCCACAGTTTAAATCATGCAAGCCTCCTTAATTACTTTGTTATTGATGAAGCCCACTGTGTATCACAGTGGGGCCATGATTTCCGGCCTGACTACCTGAAACTTGGACACCTTCGTGCAGAAAAGATCCCCAATGTCCCTTGCATTGCGGTGACAGCTACAGCTACAGCCCAAGTTATTAAAGACATTGTGAAGAGCCTTGGGCTTAGAAAGCCATTTGCATCATTTAAAACTAGCTGCTTTCGGCCTAACCTCTTTTATGAGGTGCGTATGAAAGAAACTCTGGATGATCCTTTTAAAGACCTTTTGGAATACTTAATTGATCACCTTGGTTTACCGCCGGAAAACCACGACTGGACCGAAATTGGTTGTGGAATTATTTACTGTCGTACAAGGGACACCTGTGAGGAAGTAGCTGTTCGTTTGCAACAGCAAGGCTTCCCTGCAAAGGCTTACCATGCTGGATTAAAAGGTGAGTACACCAGACCTGTTTTTTTTTTTTTTGTCACTCTTTTTTCTAGTTCTTTTCTTTTTACTTTTCTTTTTTCATTTTTTCTCTTCTCTTTTCCTTTTCTTTTGTCTTTTTCTTGTCTTTCTTTTTTCCTTTTTCTTTCTTTTTTCCTTTTTCTTTCTTTTTTCCTCTTTCTCCTCTTCATTCTTTCTCCTCTTCATTCTTTCTCCTCTTCATTCTTTCTCCTCTTCATTCTTTCTCCTCTTCATTCTTTCTCCTCTTCATTCTTTCTCCCTTCTTTTTCTTTCTCTTTCTCCCTTTTTTTTTTCCTTTTTTTTTCAATTTAACTGTAATATAATATACTATTAGAATTTTCCCAATATGAGTTTAGATGTGCCCCAACCACAAAAAAAAAAAATAATAATAGAGTAAACAGAAATCAGGAAACCATTATTTTTGATTTTACAAAAAAATTCACCTCGAATGAATTTACCATTAAATTTTTTTTTTCCATACATTCACTCCATGCAAGGGGTTACTGAGTGTGAAAGAATTAGAAAATGGAAACCTTATTAAGGAGCAAGAAGAATAGAAGAGTAATTGGGAAGACAGTCGATAATGATTGATAAAACATTGCATAAAATATTAATTTGTATATTTAGAAATAACTTTCTAGAACAAATACAAATATTCAACACAGAATGACTTAGATTTAAGTCATGTATAATAATGGTATTATTAGCTGTTTCCTTATAAGGACACATTCAGCAGCCAGTGCTGTACATATGGGGACTAGTTAGGATCTCATAAAGAAATTGTAGTATAATGGTGACTGTAGTAATGTGTTGTTTTGATGTAATGAAAATTATATATAGTATGTTTGCTTCAGTGATTGTGGCAAGCTAAATTAATGTTGGACAGATGAAGACCAGCATTGCTCATCCCTTTTGGCCTTGTGCCATATTTTTTGTAAAATTACAGAAATAAATATTGCAGCCAGAGCTACACTTTTTACAGATTTACACTTTTCTTTGCTTCATAGCTGTCAGGCTGGGATCAAAATCTGTTTTCATCTCATGGTAATATTAGCCATTTCCTTGTAAGGAAACATTTGGCATTAATTGACTAATCAGCCAATGCTACTTTCAGTTGAAATTTATAAAATCATTTTCTTAAATATTTCTATTTTATTTTTCCTGGAAAAGAGGTTTCACAAGTCCACTAAATGTTATCACTTTTTTTAGTATTGATGGGAGATTCCTTCCTAACTTTTTACTTGAAGTAGTATGGAATATCAGCATCTTGATTATGTCATTATTTTCTCTTCTCCACTGAATTGCTAACATTTGACTAAAAATAACACAAATTTTGTTGATTTTATGATCATAGTTCTTATGTGAATATTAATCAGCATTCAAAGAGCTTTCTAAAGATATACAGCTTGACCATATTGGGAGATATGAAAATGTTAATATATAGTGGCAAATACCAAAATCCGCCATTTTAAATTTGGCCCAACTCAATAAAACCCTTGTAACTCCATAACAAAATTTTGTACATATCTTGCCATAAAGCAGAAAAATTTGTTGTCAAATTTAAAAATAAAAAAATTTAAGAACGTTTTTTTTGAGAAATTAAAGGTCAAAGGTTAAGACCGAGGTCAAATTATCTTATTTGACCTTTAAACAAAAAAAATAAAAATAAATAGATCACCTTTTAGATGTATCCAAGTACTTTAAAATGGTACACAATTCAGCTTTGTGGGTGAAAAAACAACTGAGATATTGATATTTACCAAAATTCACCTTTTAGGGTCAAAGGGTCATATCTCAGGAATGCTTTGACCTAGAAATGTAAAATAGGTTCTATTCAGTTTCATTCATGAAGATCTATAAATATACCAAATTTGAAAAAAATCTGTGTCGGTGATGGTCAAACCCATGTTGATTTGACATGGACTGACTCAAAAGCCGTTAATATTCATTCTGTATCTTTTCTTTATAATTCTTAGTTTATGTCAAAAGTTGTTAATATATTTACCCTGCTTTTTTGTATCGAATTAAATGTAAATTCTCATATCATTTTCAGAATGGCTCGAAAGCAAGAAATTTATGTAGCCTTTTCTGAAATAAATCCAAGGCAAATCCTCATCTAATCCTTCCAAATGGGTTGAAAGCAAAAGATTTATTGTTTTTAGGTCTGTCAATGTGTAGATAGGTTCATCCATTTCACACTACTCGCCAGTCTCTTGTTTCGGATTGGGTTTCAAGTTCCTTTAAAGTGCTTTTCATTTAACTTCACTTCCAGTAGACATTTAAATCTTAGTGGCATTATCTTCTTGCTTGGGGTGAATTGATTAAAAAACAAAAAATCAGATAACCACTTGAGTACGTACCTGAAATTGAGGGAACCAAAACTTTGTTATGAAATCTGCCCTTTGAATGTCGACACGCAACACTTAAGGGTGAGTGTCACTAATTATCAAGTAATTGAAAAAGGAGGGCAGAGCCATGGGTGGTAAAATTATCGAAAGCTGAATCGTTTCTTTCACCTTGGTGATCAGAAGAGTTGTGTCAAGAACCCACCCACCCCCTGCAAATTGGAGTTTCTTTAACTGAAAGGTTTCATAAGAGAAAACAGATTTTCCAAAGTCAGATCTTAATGGGAACTCTATTCTAGCCTCTGTCTATATTGGAGACAATTTTTAGCAAATTTGCTTCTATATTCTGTCTTTGGGTGTCAGGATGTAAACCATCCTTAGGACTTGCAAATCTTAAAAATACTTTTCACTGCCATATATATTACCCAAATCTATCAGAACTGAATAAAATTGTGTTTGCAATGGTTTGAACATATTCTTTCTTTGTTGACTCTTTGTGAACCACATCCATGCAAGTCAATAAAAAGAATATAGAACTCCTTCACAATTGGAGAAAGGTATCAATCCGTAAAACCCCATGATTATCATGGCCAACAACACTCTGTTGACAAACTGAAGTCAATAAGGTTATGATACACCTTATAATCAGAAGATATGTGCATATAGAACAGTGATTATCAACATGGAAGGCGGAACTGACATCATGATCACGTCCCATAATAGGGTCCCTGCAGCCATTGCTGCAGTTGTGTTTCCTGGGCAAGTTAGCATGAGGGAGCACAATCCTCTCTATGCTGGTTTGAATTCAGAGTTTTCCTTCTAGACTGATTGCTGCCTGAGGCTATAGGATCCAGTCTGTCTTGCTATTTTAACCATATCTGGTGCAGGAGAAGAGGTATATTTATACCTTTCCCTTGAGTGTGAGTTCATGAAATCACCTGAAATTTAAACTCAGCTCTTCGAATCCTCATTCCGAACCATAATCCATTACCCTACCGTACCACTTGGTATGCCAAGTTCAAATTCCATCTAGGTTTGTTATATTCACTTTCACACAAATACTCTTGGGAAAGATGTGAATTCCTCTCTTCTTGCTCCAGCTAGGGGTTAGCAGGACAGATTGGGTTCTTTAGTCTTGGTTGACAGTTTTGGAGAAGGCCAACTCTGAATTTAAATCTGGTTGGGCATGTAGCTGACATCTCAACCCCATAAAAACTTACTTGCTACGGAAATCACAAGAGTAACACCTAGTGTAATGAGGCTATGATCTTAAAATGGTGAGGCTCTTACCCTATTTTACACAGGGATGTCTAATACTGTTAAGAAGAAGGATGAACCATAAATTATAATAATTTGCATAAGTTACTGTTTTTAACAGCTTTTCATATACTTTTAATTCTCAGGTCAATTTTATTTGTTTTCTCTTCTTTGCAGATGTTGACCGTCTCCAGGTGCAAATTGATTGGATGGAAGGACGTATTCCTTTGATAGCTGCCACTATTAGTTTTGGAATGGGTGTTGACAAGCACAATGTGCGGCTTGTTGTTCACTGGACTCTCCCAAAGACAATGTCTGGCTACTACCAAGAATCTGGTCGAGCTGGACGTGATGGTAATCAGTCTTGGTGTTGTTTGTATTACTCCCGACGTGACAGAGATGCCATCTCGTTTCTTCTGAAGCAGGATGCAACCCGCAACTACAAGAAATATAAAAACCAGGAGACAAACTCTGTCAAATCGGCAGAAAGTAATTTTGAAAGTATGGTAAAATATTGCGAAATGCCACGCTGTCGGCACCGTGTAATTACAGAATATTTTGGAGATGAGAAGCCAAATTGCCAAAAAAATTGTGACCATTGTAAGAATCCTCGCAAAGTTGAACAACAAGTGAATGATCTTCTACGGGGCAGTTATGGACGCTGGTGCCGTGAACAGTATGGTAGCACAAGAATGGTTAAGGAGCCAACAGACCCTGACCTTGAACTTTATGGTGGGGGACGGCTTGGAATGAAGAAAGAGAACATCCAGTATGAGAAAAATATTGAGGGCAGTGATGACGATGATGATGATAGCCGAGAAAAGGAGTTGGAAAGTGAGAAGCATGAACGCAAGAACCTTATAATAAACGAATTAAAAAAACGCAGTACTACATCAACAGTGTTAGAAACAGAACAAGAGTTCGTAGAGATTCCTGACGACTGTCCCTTGCGAGACCCCCAGAGTAAGCGGATACCTAATTTAGGCTTCAGCGTACGCATGCATTGCTTTGAGAAGCTGAAGAACACACTGACTGAAAACTTTGAGTCCCACTTTGCCAACAATCCCAAACGTTTGCGCAGTGTCGAACATGAGGTGCATGTGTGCTGTATCGACTTGGAGTTTGAGCTTTTTAAAAACAGCAAGTTTGCCAACCTCTATAAGGCATGTATCTTGAAGAAGGTTTTTGAGATTAAGAAACTGACAGAGAAGAAACAGATCCATTCCAGCTTAGTGCCAAAATGGTCCCAAGAAATAGAATCTTCAAGACAAAGTAGCGATAGTGAAAAACATGAACAGCTGCCACAGGATGAGACGAGCTCTCCTTATGAAGTGGAGCATGTGCAGAAGAAAAAATCAAAAAAGAAAAAGAAAAAAAAGAGAGAAGAATTTTCTAGGCAATCTGACTTTGTATCAAACTCTACAGGAATAAGTTCTGATTCTGATGAAGAACGTGCAATTAAAAGTAATTTTGGAGGAAAAAGTCAAGCAAGTCGAAATTTTAAATCATCTTCAGCCTCTGAGACAGTTGAATCTACAGGACTGACAACAGATGAAGATGAGGAGCTGATCATGAGAACGTTAGCACCCTCAAAACAAATTGTCAATTCACCAAGGATGTCATCTTCAGATGAAGCCGCCAATACTGGAAATTCCTCTTCCAGTCCTCAACTGTCCAGTGATTCAGCTTTAAAGAAAGAGTCAAAATACAGAAACAGTTATTTTCCAAAAAAAGAACCAGTTATGGTCAGGACTCGTAGTCCAGAAATTATTTACCCCGACCCTGGAGTGATTATTGATTTATATCAAACAGAAATGGATGCCTATAAGAAGCAAAAACATCTCAGTCCCACATCCAAGCAGGAAGAGACTGAAAAGAATGTGTCGCAGAGTTTGTCCAAATTTGAGAATCCATTGGTGAATGAGGAAAAAGCAAATGAAAGTGATGACCCCTCACTCGGTCCAAAATGGATATCAAACTCTACAGGCTTGACCTCTGATGAGAATGAAGATGGAGAACATGAAGTGACAAAAGTAAGAAAGAAAAACTCTAAGATGAAAAATTCTTCAGACAACAGGAATGAAAACAGAACCATTTCAGAGACTAATTCAGTGAAGTCTGTCCCAAATCAAGACAAACACTCGAGTTCAATGAAACACAGGCATCACAAATCATCTCGAGAACATTCTGGAAAAGACAGCTCCTCTAAGAGTTCCAAGCATTCAGAAAGACATCACGAACCTTCATCAACACATAGCAACCACAAAAAACGTAGACATGAAGAGCCAGAAAGAAATGATGCCAAACGACATAAAATAACAAGTAACACAGCAACAGATAAGCAGGCCTTGTCGAACAAAACTGTATCATTTGATATTTGGAAACTCAAGCAGGAGCCGATGGAGACAAGTGAATCATCTGAGAATACTAGAAAAGATTCTGAGAAGTTAAGAACCAGGCTTGAAAAGGAAAGGTCAAGCAGCACCAAAGTTGAGCCATCTGTAAAATTTCATAGCTCAGAAAAAATGAAAGGAATAAACGAGGCAGATAAAGGGGAAGATGTTCGCCGTGGGAGTCTGGTGAAACCAGGTCAAAGTAGTCAGCATCGTGAGGAAAAGAGAGAGACAGTTAAATTTGCAGATGACCCCATCATAAAAACCTACACAGTTGACAAAACGGATGACGATGGGGAAGGTGTTGATGATGATGATGGTGGTGGCGATGGCAGTGGCGGCGGTGATGATGGGGATTTGACAGGTGAAGCTAGGTTTAGTGAGGCTCAGGACTTGTCAGCCAAAAAAACAGAGAAGACAGACAACTTGTCTCACCAGTCGGCATCTCGAGGGTGTGAAAATGAAAAAGAAACCAAAGAGCCAAGTCCTGGTTCATCTTCAGGTGCCAGCAGCCACGAGATGAAGAAAGCTGCTAATCTTGTGGTTTATTACTTGAATCCACTCTATAAAAATGGTAAATTTGGCTCAAGGGACCTTTTTAAGATGGTAGCAAAAATGTTAACACATCAGTTTGTTAAAAAATCCTCCAGCAACTCTTCAAATGCCAAGGACATAGCCAAAAAGCTCGTATCGAGCTACTTTAAGAAGCATCCCAAAATTATGTCTGCTGAAGATGTATCTGATACGGAAGTTTGAACTGCTGTGAAAGTATTTTTTTTTTGTTTTGTTTTTTTAAAGGGAAAATGAAGAAACTGCATTTTTTTTTTTTATATATATTTCTATTTTTTTATTTCTCACTGTCTCTACTCTTCCCATATCTGTCTGTCATGATTCTTTTTTTTATTCTTTTTTTTTTTTTCTTTTTGTAGATGGTTTGTCTGTTCAGTTACTGCTAGGCACTAGAAGCTCAAAATATTTCAGCCAGTCAGTTCTTTGACCATCCCCAGATGACACTGGATTTTCACAATATATTTTTGATTATTTTCATTAGAAAAAAAAATTGCAAAACTCCAAATTTTGGTGGGTTGTAGTCAAGAAATAGGCATCCTAAATTATTCAGTGTATAATGCATTACTAAAAATGAATTTGCTAATTTTTCAGGTTCTTTGGTGATGTTATTTATTATGTCTAAAAACTTCAAAAAGATCTTACATTTGATTCTTTGAGTCAGAATTTTTTTATTAATCATCACATTAACAAAATCAATACAAATGAGCAAGAAAAAAAGTGAAATTTATAACTGCATTGATGAAAATTGAGCTATAAACACTTCGATAAAAGACTGGCAGTAAATACAATTGTTTTGCAACATGATTAACTAAACTACCACTCTTAATAAAATATTAAAAAGAAAACTCTATTGAAAAATAACAGTGTCAAATTTTACACAAAAATAAGTGTTTTTATTTTTATTTTTATTAACTCAAAATATTTACAACAATATAAGAAGACTGAAGTAAACAAATCCACTAGGAAGATCATAAATTTAAATTATATTTCTCAGGAATATTTTTAAAAATATTTGATTTTCTTTTTCATTTTACACCCATAAGCAAGGTTAATTTTAAAATAAGTCGTATTTTAGTATAATTTTTTAATTTTACATCAGAATCCAAGTCAAGTAATTTATTTTTTCTTTTTACACCAAAACATAATTTAAATTAAGTAAAAAGATCATATCTTAGTTAATTTTTAATCCAGATATTTTAATAACTAGTTTGCCCATACCGACAAAAGGTTACAGGAATTTTTAAGTAATTTTACAATTGCATTACTAAAAGATTTTCTGCATCATTAATCTCAGATTTTTATTTCTACAATTAACTTTATCACATATAAGAAAAAATTCTGCTTTTTAATTCATTAAAAGTAAAAAAATATTTAAAGAAAATGTATACAAATGAAAAAAAAGTATATTAGCAGTTTGATTTCATCTACTTAGTAATAATATATAAGGCATCTTTACTTAGTGACATCAAGCAATGCCTCCTGTTTCCATATCTTATTAGTAAATAAGGTAGATCAGGTTGCATAACTGATGAATATATAGGCACATTGTGTTTTATTTTATAGGATAGATTTTTACTATCATGATAAATGATACTGAAATTTAACTTTAATATGATTCATTTAATATATTATTTGTAATGGGGAGGTGCTGCCTCTGAGTTGGAATCCCAGAACCAGATTTGCTTTATTTATGCCATGTCTTGCCTGAAGTTGAAATGTAACTGATCTCGGCCAAAAGGCAATTCAACTGATAACAATTTGAGTGTAATCACTCAGCTAAAATCTTCTAATATTTGGGGACTTGTTAATTGGACCTTGCACAGATTTTGACTACAGCATTGACCTTATGGTAGCACAATTGAGAAATACAAGATATAATGAAAAAAAAAATGTAAGATTGTACTAAATTGGAATTTTTTTTTAAATTGGTTTTACCTACAGAGGAATATCTGATCTATAAGGGGTGCTATTCTATTTTTCCCCCATACTTTTGTTCCTCCAGGGTAGTACAGCAACTTGCTTCAAAATTGCATGTAACCTGGTGGATGGTGATGTACCAAGGCTGGCAGTCAGAAACTTCTGTGGTCCATATTTGGGTCTGATGTTAGGACCTTGTTTAGAGGGTCATTATAGCAATTCTTTTGCACTACACCTGTAAATTTCAACCAATAAAAGAGTGTCACTCAATGTGGAGGGTTACTGTTGAAATGGAAATGAAGCATGTGATATGAATGTTAGAGAAGGTAGGAAGTAAGTGATTATGAGGATAGATAACAATTGATCCCTTTACTTAAAGAGTTCAAGATTAAAATACTATAAATTGTGGCATACAAGTCAAGTGTTCAAGCCTAAAAAATCTTTTGGGATTACAGTTTTAGTTCACTGGTAGCCTACCATATGTTTGGGGGTTAACTTATATGGTAAGTATAGGCCTAACTCAGAATTTTGAGCTAAAAATCTTTAGGTTGACTTGTACACAACAATTAACATTATTCAGGGAAGTACCCATGTAGGAGTTGGTTCTGTAAAGTTGCAGGTCTTGGGGAGAAGCTGAGTGGAACTTACTTCTTAGATTTAGAATATGGAGGAAATGAGAGTGACTCAATTCTGTGGAAATTGCACATCATGTGGTAGAGCAGTAAAGGTTTGAACTGGTGGAACTAGAGAATGGAGTGCTCTTCTAGACATTTGCCATGGAAAAAGTGAAAGAGTAGTGTAATGTTGCATCTGTAGGAAAGCAATAATAAGAGATTGTAGAGTGGAAATTCCCTATAAGACTCAAGGCTGGAATGTGAGGATAAAGCAGCTCCAGCCCAAATATGGCAACAGGACTACATTTTTGACTTAATCTTACTCTTGTCTAGATACAATAACATAGTCAGATATTTCCTGGAGTAATATCATGAGCTGACCATTTTTCCAGTTTCTTTGTCTATGGATTGAATATATGAGTTCCACTTGATGTCTGGAGTGAACGCTATACTCAACAGGTATTCAAAGCATTAAGCCTCATTGAAAGTGAAACCATTTATCATAAATGGAGAAAATTCTAGAAAAATGTCCTGTCCGGATATACACAGTTGTTGTTTTATTCAATTGGGATAAGTGTGTTAGTGTATTTAAAAGAAAATTGTGTACAACTTGAAATTTGTATGGATGGGCTGCATTCTTTAGTTCCACTAGTTCAGAACATGTCATGCCACTTCCAGAGTCAAATCACTGTCATTTCCTCTATATTCCAGTTGTAACAAGGAAGTTCCATGTTGACAGCTTTCTCCATAGACTGCTACGTTGTGGATTTTTCCCTGGACTCTATAATCTTAACCTCCTCAAGCTGAAGTTATCTATCCTCATAATATTTACTTCCTACCACCTCCTCTTTCATTCATATTACAAACCTCATTAATCCTAGCCATTTTAACAGTAACCTTGTACACTATAATCTTGACCTCTTCAACTCAAGGGTCAATTGTTATCTATCCACCTCTTTTTCATAATCTTCACTTCCTACCACTTCTTACATTCAAAACAAATGCTTCATTTAGTAACCTTCTACTATGAGTGTGCATAGCCGAGTGGTTAGACCATGAGACACGGGTTCAAATCTCATTGTGGTTTTTTTATTGGGAAGGGGATTTCTTGATGTTATCAGTCTGGGAAAGGTGATCCCAGCATGTAGCACCTTTGGAAAGTGCCTGAAAACCATACCACTGGTTGACTCAAGCCTTGCGAGTCATTGATAGTTGCGCTATCATGAAGTCACAAATCATTGTGACTGAGGGTTTAAACGTACTGGCCTCGTTGATCACACTAGATAATATGCACTTTCACAGAAACTGTAACTAGGGTCTGCTCAGCATAGTTGCAGTATAAACTGCAGGTGTTCTGTGGGTGTTGAACATACACAAATGTGCCTGAACTGGTGTCTGTAAAATGGATCAGCTAGACACCCTCATAGACAGGCATACTCGAATACAAACAGCCAGCCACCACTATGAGTGGTTCTCAGTCCTTGTATTGGGTCAACTTTAATAAAATAAAAAAATTCATTCATTACCATAAACATTTTTACTATTAATCAGTCAGTCCATTTGTGCAAGCATTTCCATTAAATTTCATCTGCCTTTACTTAATGCTTTCATGTATAATAAGCACTTAAAAAAAAAAAATAATGAAAATTTAGATGGTTACTATTTTGAGAACTCATTTGATACATTTTACATAGGGTCTGTATCCTCACAAATATAATTCTCATTAATTTTTAACCTTATCCTCTCTCAGTTAAGATAGGTTAATTCATCATATCAAGGAAATGACAATATATGTATATAATGATAAAATATAGTTTTAAGATGTGCTATATTTATCGATAAAAGTGCTCAAAATCAGGGATAGAGCAATTGTGAATATAAAAGTCTGTTTCAGGCCTGAAGATTCCATGAAACAGATTCGCTGCTCAGTGTTGACCTCAGTGTCAACATACATACATACATACACATACACACACACACACACACACGTGTGTGTATATAATTAACATGAAGTTCGTCACTTAGCTGATTGGTGTTACCTTTAGCATCCCAACCATAAAGTTTCATAGACAAAACCTCCTGCAATATATATATATATATATATATATATATATATATATATATATATATATATATAGGATTAATATAAAATTTGTCACTTCCTTTATTGAGAATATCCCACCCCCAACTCCAGAGTTTTGTAGACAAACCTTTTTGGAATTGTTCAGTACACTTGTCAGGTGGTATCAGCAATTAACAATTTTTGTTATTTTTATATTTAAGTTAAAAAAAAATAATTTATGCACTTTTAATTGTTGTTGGGTCAATTGTTTTTCTTTGTGTGTGTCTGTACGCATGTATACTATTCAAAAGTACATAATAGTCTCCTAAATAAATTAGGGTTCAGCAGCCACATATCACATTGCAAGTAATTAGGGTTGTAGGGCCACCTGGTATACTGCAGCCATACCAGCATATGTGTGTCTACGACAGAATAACTTAATGGAGCCTATTCCTCTTCAGCCTGATTTGGGATTCAGTGTTGTTGTTCTTCTAAACTGGTTGCTAACCATGGCTAGAGAGCCTCGTCATCCTTACTATTTAGTCTGCAGCTGGAGAGGGAGAAGAGATGGATTCATGCCTTTCCTAAGTAAGCAAAAATTAATGTATTGAACTCTGCTCACTGAACTCTCTTTCCAAGCTTGCTAACTTAACGTTACCGGCACATTCAAGATTGAACAGCGATAATTTTAATTACTGTCACTGATTCTCCCAAAATTTATAATCTACCTTAATTTTACATTTAAAACCTTTAAAGATAATGGGTTTAATATATTGTTTTTTTTTAATGTTTTAAATTTAGTCATTTTTTAAAAAAAGAAAGTTTTTAATAAAATTCTCCTAAACAAAGTTTTACAAATAGGTCCACATTGCTGCAACCTATGTCATTTGACAATTGTCATAGGGTACCCCCCTCCCTCTCCACACCAAAACAAAACCTGAGCTTCTTAGCTTTAAAAAGGACAAGCTGACAGTTTCATCTACTGAATGCACAAACCTTCTACAATGTTTCCCAAATACTCCTCCTCGGAATGTAAATCTCTTTGTTTTCGCCCCCTCTTTTTCTGTCTTTCCGTTCTGTGGATGCATTTTCATTATATTTTCAGCTTCTTTATCTGACATTGTCTTTATTCCAGAACAATCCATACCAAATAAGAATTCCATTTTCTCAATTGCTTCTGGCCCTTATCCTCATCTCCCGCCATCACCTAAAGAAAATAAATAAAAAGTATTAAATAAAAATGAAAGTCATAGCAATTTACTTTTGTCTTGCTTGGCAGGAATGATTGTCCAAACTCCTAAATTTTTAATTCTCTCTCTCTCTCTCTCTCTCTCTCTCTCTCTCTCTTAATTTATTTATGTTTTCTGTTAAGCTTTAAACCTGTACTTCTTTTTCCTTTTTTTGACATTTGTATTTTTTGTGGGCCACAAGCCACAAAATTTGAAGGAAAAAAAAATTTAAACGCATTCAAAACCCAAAGAAATAAAAAAAAAAAAAAGAAATTCAAGATAAAGATAATGAAAAATATATTAAAGTCAAAATAAAATCCTAAGCATCTAGTTTTGTTTATATTTTGTCTAATACAGTTAATGTTGAAACCTTCTGCATTCACTTAGAACTGTTCACAGGTTTTGACTCGGCAGTTTTTGGTGAGTCCATTTTATCTTGTCTATACCATTTTCACCAAGACAAATCATCCAATTAGTGCCACTTTGAACTAAAAAATTACCATCTGTCTTGACATTTCATAACCTACTGGTGTCTATAGTCATTCTAGGTTTTAGGGTGTGTCTAGCTTACTTGCTGTTTTCCAGCAGGTGAACTTTGCCCTTGCCTGCTGTCAGTTTCTGGGGTGACTCTCAATAAGTTTACAATTAGACAAACAACTGAAAAAGCAATGCTGAATATTTTCTCTCTGTAGTAATTTTTTTTTACAATGATGATCACTCTGTACAAGGCCCAAGAGCCAATCAAGGTAGAGGATTACAGAGTAAGAGACACAGTTTATGGGGATATTTTTTTTTTTTAAATGTGGAAAAGATAACTTTAACCCTAGACAAACAGGTTAAGAATGGAGTGATTGGGGGGAAAATCCTCTTGGGAGTGGTTTGTCAGAAGAAACTGCTCGAGTAGTACTTACATCTCACCAATGGAATAAGAAAGGAATGAGGGTGGTTCGCTACAATGTGCATCCGAGTTGAAGTCACACAATAATACAGCCATCAAAAGAGTTGATATCTTTGATCTGACATAACAGATTCCCAAAAAGACTTCAATATCTGCAAAGCTCTTGCATGGGTTATGTGTAACAAACTTCACAAGATTTGGCACTTGAATCTTCCATCCTCTTTAAAGGTCTAAAACTTTTTGAACCAGTCCTATTATGTGGATTAGAAACTTGGACATTAAATGTTTGTCTTGAAAGATGACTGGATGACATATATAAATCTACTTATAATCCAGAACCCCATGCAATTTATGGAGAACTGGGACCAATCACTCTTAAGCTTAAACAAAAGTGATCACAGATTGTCGACCTTCCTACTGTTGAGTGGATGGAGAGGTAATCTCATCTTTACTTCTATGGTATCCTTCTGGGGGTGTTTTCTCTCATAGGTTGACTTTCCCAGACACCAAGGTTCAGGACTCAAGGTTGGACATTGGGGATCTGGGGACAGCAATGCAAGACTGAGCAGTGTGGAAAGGGATTGTTAATGGAGTTCCAACCAATTACAGGGGGGGTCGAAGGATGATGATAATGACAATGTGTATAGAATGGTGGGTATAGAATGAAAAATTTCAAGGGTAATAGTGACACTAGGCTAACCCTAAAAAAATAGGTTAAGAATGTAGTGATCAGGGAAATCACTTCCACAAAGGAGTGGTTTGTGGGAAGAAGCTGCTTGAGTGAAACTTACATCTTACCAATGGATTAAGATGGGAATGAGGGTAGTTGGCTACAATGTGCATTGAATGGCGAGTATATAGAATGAACACTTGCCATGGAAATAGCGTTAGAGCAAGTGGCTTTAAACGTTTCATCTATATGAAAGAGGTTGTAGGTTAAAAAGGAAAAGCTAAAAGTTGGTTCAGCTTATTAAATAAAAAAAAAATTAGTTTAATTTTGACTATAGCAACTGGGCAATATTTAATCTTCATGTCCCTCTCCAAAAAAAACACCGTCAAAAGGATGGCTATTATCTTGATACAACTACTATAAACTCCTTTCATTCCCTCAGCAATGTTTATTGTTTTAAAAAGTGATCTAGACAGTGGATTTATACATCTCTTTATTCTTGAGAACTGTCAACAAAGATCAGCACTATTTATTAGATTGCTTATTTACAAGAATAATTTTATATTTTCAAGATTATAAAAATATGAACCAACTATAATTAAATATTTATTATTTACAATTTGATATATAAAAAAAAAAGAAATTTGAAAAAAACTTTTTTATTCATAAATTTTATAAAAACATCTGAAGAAAATTAAGCACATAACAAACTACTGATAAATTTTGAAAAAATGCATTTTCCAGGCTTTTCTTTCATTTGCTCTTGTCACATAAATTCACTAAAATAGGTTGAGAGCATCTCTTACATATTTTGATAATTTTCTAATTTTTCTATGAATTTTTTAATAAAAAGATTTCTTCTCAAATTTTTTTTTTTTTTTTTTTTTTATAAAATGATAAATAATAAATCTTTTTAAAAAGGTAAATAATAAATATCGCATTGCACTTGGTTTTATATATTTTTATAATCTTGTAAATAAACAGTGCGGAGAAAGTCAGTCATATACAGTAAAAGCAGTGTCAAGGGAATAACTGTCCTTACAGCATGCCATTTTTTTTTTTTTTATGTGCATGAAGCTTAAACATTGCCAACAATTAAATATATACTCGTCAATCACTATATTGAATATACTTATTAACACTGAGTTGAACTCCCTTTGTTTTTAGAACTGCCTCAATTTTTCTTGGCATGGATTCAACAGGTTTTCTGGAAGCATTCTTTCCTAATTTCAGTTTGTATTGTCATGGCATCCTGCAATTCTTCTAGCTATGTTGGATTCACATCCAGGATTTGTATTCCCCTTTCCACCCATATTCCAAAGGTGTGGTATGCAATTGAAAATCAGTGACTGTGGAGGCCACTTTAACATAAAAAAACTCATTGCTGTGTTCCATGAACACTCTGTTACTATTTTTGATTTGTGGCCTGAGATGTTGTCCTTCTGCAAGATAATGGGTGCACCATCATAAATTGAGACTCATGGTTAGCCACAATATCTACATATTCTGTGGCATTTGAACAGCCTTTTATTTGTACCAAAGGTCCTAATGTATGCCAAGAAAATATTCCCCATACCATTATTATACCACCGACATCCTCAACTGTTGATAGAAGGCAAGATGGATCCACACTTTATTCGTTATACCAAATTCTGGCTTTATCATCCAAATTTTGCAGCAGAAATTGAGACTCATCAGACCCACAATTTCTTATTCTTATCTGACAGCAGTGACACCTTGTAATGTCATCTGATGCTGCAAGGTTCAACTTGTTACACATTCAGAGATGCTCTTCCATATATCTTCGTTGTAAATAGTGATTATTTGGGCTATTGTTGCTTTACCGTCAACTTGAAGTAAATTATATGTGTATATATAAACTTTATTAAGTACATTTTCCTAGTTCTAGGTTGGACTCCCTTGGAACTTCCTCAATTCTTGGCATTAATTCAAAATTGTTCTGAAAGTACTCTTTTGAAATTTGGGTCCATGCTCTTATAGCATTCTGCAACTCTTCTAGATTGGCTGGCTGCTCATCCAGGACTCGAATTTCCTTTTCCACCCATATCGGAAAGGTGCTCTATGCAAGTGAGAATCAGTGACTGTGGTCACTTTAACACAGAATACTCATTGCTGTTTTCCATGAACGAATCTGCTACTATTTTTTGATTTGTGATGAGTGCATTTTCTTGACATAAGTGGCCACATAAGGGTAACTACTCTATAGTGACAAATTAAGGTACATAGTCAGCCATAGTTCCTAGGTAGGCTGTGGCATTTAAACAATCTTTTATTGGTAGTTTTTGAACTATTCAGACCTGTCTGATTGTAGCACGTTCATTGATGTCAAAGTCACTTAAATCACCTTTCTTTACTCCTATGGGCTAAACAGTAAGACTTTTATCTGAAAAGACATTGTCATTCTCAAAAAATTGTTAAAAGTAATATTCATTTGCAAATAAGAAACAAATTATTCTTACAATCCAAAATGTGTTTCGGCTTTAAATAACCCACACAGCATTGATAAGCTGTATAAAAAAACAAGACCTTTCTTTGCTGTACAAAGGCATGAAATGGGATCAACAGATTCCTATGAAAATGTTTAAATATAGAGTCTATCATTTTGTTCTGCCATCTTTCAGCTAAATTCATAATAATTCTCTTTTTCTGGAACTGATCTAGATGATTTTTGCAGTCTTTTACAGAGTTGATTTTTTTTTATTGATAATTCTGTAAAGACCAGATTAAGTACCAAGTGTGTATATATATATATATATATATATATATATATATATATATATATATATATATATATATCCTCCACATAATGGTAAGACATTAGTAGCAATGGTGTCTTCATCTAGTTTTACCATTATGTGGGAGGTACTTCTGCTGCACAATCTAAAAGTGCAATTTCCCAGCAAAGCTATAACAATTATTGACTGGTCATCATAAAAAGTTTGAGATTATCGTGGTGGAATATTATATTCTTTCTCTGGTTAAATTCCTTGCTCGTAATAACAGTTTTTGCTAGCTATAGTCCTGGCCACAAATAACTAGTCTGACAGAATAACATGTATTACCACAATGTCAAAAACGGCACTGAGGTTTTATTATACCACAGCAAACATTATGGAATTAGTACATTGCTAGGATATTCACCATTGTCTTTTATTTAGTAATAAACTAATTAAAGATATGCTCCAAAACATTTTTTATTTAATAGCTCAACCTTCTGGCTTTATAAAATCTACCTTAAACAAACAAGATTTAATTATTTAAATTTGTGGTATAATTTATTTCCAAGCCGTGCAGAAAAAATATGAAATAACCCAATATTGAAGAAAAAATTAGGAAATTCATTGACCAAAAAAAATTAGAATTAATACTTAATTTCAGTCTATATTTCTGAGATGAGGTAGTGTAACTAATTGCATTGTTTGAGTTCTGTCCTCATTTCCGTTTCGGCCATTGTATGCTCCAGCCTTCTTCAGGTGATTGGACACATGGCCTAGTGGATAAAAGTGCTAGTTGAAGTAATCCAGTGACTTGACCCAAAGAGTTGTGAGTTCAATACCTGGCCACAACAGAGATGAACAAAAACTTGGAGAGTTGAGATATGTGTTTGGGAGGGATTGCCAAAAAGAAAAGTAGTCAGCAAAACTCTTATAGCGACTTACCTCGTCAACCCAAGCGAAAAAGATGGACGTACTAACGGCTTCTGAGAGCCTTTCCGGAGCGGGGCAACTGTGGGAGGAGATTGTGTGTTATTTTGTACCACGGCCATCAACGGGATGAGGCCTCTTGGAGGACCAAGCTCTTCCTCGGGATATGGAGTCAGCCATCCGTTATCCAGCCACACCTGCAATGTGGCGCCGGCCATCATGAAAGCCATCGTGGATGCTGTGGGGTACTTGATTATCTCGTTCACTACAAGATATTAAAAAGAAATAACTGAAACAGATATTCAGAGGAGGCATGGCACATGGAACTAGAACAATATACTTTGATAGACAAAGAGTTTGGTTCTAAATTCCAATCATCTGAAGAAGGCTGGAGCATATAACATGGAACGTTGTGAATATGACAACAAAGATGAGGACAACTGTCCGAACAATGTAAATAGTGTAAATGATACTTAATTGCCCCTCGTAAGCTTTTATGAAGACCTTAATTTTTTAAGGCATGGATTTTATTTAATTTAAAGCAATATTCTTTACAAAAATAGTTCTAACTTCTATGGTAGATGGAGATTTCTCTTGGACCATTTTGTTTGAAGGTTCTGCCATAAATTTTCAATTAGATTTCTATCCATACTGTTCACTGTCCATGTTCATTGATTTTATTTGTCTTTCCAGAAGAAAAGCTTTAACCCCCCCCCCTCCGTAAGCTCTGTGACAAGATGTATTATCATCCTGAAAAATGACTTCATCGTCACTAAACCAGTTTTCTATTGATGGAATAAGAAAATTATCCAGGATCTTTCCTGGGCCCTTAAATAACTTGGGAAATTTATTTGTTTTCTTCAGGGAGTCGTTTTTAGACATACATTCTAGTTTCGTTGCTATGGTCAATGCATATTTTTGTTTTTTCACCGAATTGTCTACACACCATTATTGTTTCTTTTTAGCTCACTTTAACTTCATTTTCTTTTTTGTACTGGTTTTCATTTCACTGTATATAAATCCCGTTTCATTCAGCCATTATCTTAAACTTCTTTCTCAAACATTCTCTCCTGTTTCAGACCCATTTGTTTTGGGCATTTTCTATTTTCACTGGCATATCGCTTCGAGCTTGCTATCCTAACACTTGAATATCTTTTCTGGTCAGTCTGTTTTTTCTTTCTTTTCTTAACCGTCCCATTTCTTTTCTACTTGCACCAAATTTTGAACAGCTGACTGGGAACAACCAACGTCTTTCAACACGCTCCCCTGTCAATTGCCTTTAATGAGTTTTATGATCATTTTCATTGTGTCAATTAACAGTTCTTTTGTTGTAGCCATGTTTGCTTTCAATTAGGTATGCCCAACTGCATATTGAGGTCTGCAAGAACTCTCTTTTAACTCTAGACCGATTTCTATAACTAGACTTATTGGTCTTTGTTTCAGAAATGTCAATTACAAGATCTGTTCCTCTACTTGGCTTGAAAAAAAAATTATGTCACTAATTTAAATAATTTAGTTTGTTTAACACTGCATTAGTCACCCCAGGTATCCAAAAATGGATAGAACCGTGGGGTGTTTACACACCACAATACAAAAGTGCTTATAGTGTTATAATTATGTAAAATCTTATCATACAGCTAAAAAGATTGAACATGACACTCTCTATTACACTATACATTAAGTTGAAACTTGAACTGAAGTTCAAATAAAAAACATAATAAATTTATTGCTAAACATATGTTGTAAATTGTGGATGAAACACCAATATGACAATAGAGAAAAGTTTCATTCATCAAAAATAGCCAGAATGTATTTCCATGACTGACAAGAAAGATTTAGTTAATCTTTTATTGAGTTTTTACAGCATTCTATAAATTTTTTCCATTTTTCAGAGGTTAGAGAATATAGAAATTGTCCATAGTTATAATTGTTCTAAGGACTTTTGGCTATACCATTTAGCTATAGAGAAGCTTTGCTAGCCAGACGCTTCTCTGTAGCTAAATGGTGTAATACATCAGATCAAATGACAGTTTCTGTATAGGAATACAAGTTTGATTTTTGTTGGAGAATGCATATTTTTTACAAAATTTCTTGAACATTCAGGCTGGAAAATGTAATTAATACTGTTTAATTAAAAGCAGAACATTTACTTAAATAAATTCATATCTATCTATCTATATATATATATATATATATATTTTCATATATATATATGAAAATATATATATATATATATGAAAATAACTGTTTGTCTTTCTTTTTATAATTATTTTTTAAACACTTGTCTCAAAACAAAGTACAATAAACAAACTTATAATATTGTATCATTATTTTGTCCTATATTCAGCCTCTTATTATTTTTATATAATTTTACATTTTTTCTTTTTTTTTTATTATAAATTTTTATCTAGCAGAATACTTCAAAATTAGCAATTTATTTTGTGGTTTTTCAATAGTTGATTAAATTTAGATACTACGACAATCAAGCATTGACATGATTTTCTAAGCATAGCTTAGATGTGGCACAAGGCCAAAAGTATGGGCCACTTAGGATCAAATTCACTATTCAGTTGTGATTCAGAGAAACAAGCTTGCTACCCATTACACCTCATCAAGGTGCCCAAATGATTTTCTAAGTGTAGCTTAGATGTGGCACAGGGACAGAAATATGAGGCACTCAGTAAGGATTGAACTCACTTCTTGGTTGTAATTTGGTGGTTTTCTAAGCATAACTTAGATGTGGCACAGGGCCAAAAGTATGGGGCATCCAGTGTGGATCGAATTCACTTCTCAGTCATAATTGATCAAGCTAGATAAGCTTGTTAACCATTACACCACATTGAGGTTCCCAAAGCATTGACTAATTTGGAAACCATTCTAGACTTAAGTTTGAACGTACTTCCACTGATGAACCAGATTTCAACATCACTGCCAATGGGTTAAGTACATATATTGGTGGCAATACAGATATATTTATAACATATTTTGCATTTTTCACCTATTGCATTTATTATTCATGGAGAAACAAAAAAACATATTCATAAGTAAAAATTCTCCTACCAATAGTTTGAACATAATCTCAACAAAGTATATATGACATAAAGGGGTGACTCTATGACAAAGATATAAGTTATAGGGATATTTAATAAATTTAGCTTTGAGTTGCTTTAAGACCAGTAAAATTTAGAAATGAATTCAGACTGGAGAAAGTTAAAAAAAAATGTCTGTAACTAGAACTTCAAGCAGAAAGTGTCCAAGATGAAAAGATTGTATCTGTATAATAAATGTGAATTTATGTCAGTGTCACACTTTTTCAACTATACACCTAGAGGCCATAGCCCAATATATCATACCATTTTGGAATCCAGCCAACTATGCGAGTAAATTAAAAACATTCCATGCCGGATCTGGATCCACAATCCTGAAATTTTGGATTCCCAAGTTTTCATTACTGCAATTGTTTCCAGTAATTTTTTTTTCTTTATGTGATTTTTTTATGACAAATTTTTTTGTATGATAACAATTTTCATAACTTGGAAATAATTGAAATTAATTGCAAAATCCAGCAAAAGTCACCCAATAAATAAAAATAATTGTTTGTATGGAAAGTAAAAACCTATGTACATGAAATTGTCTTTAAATTAAGTGGCAGCAGAAGAATTATCATTGAACTTTTAAAAGGTAAGCATAAAATTAATGCAATATTTAAATGCAGCGATCAATTTTGAGTTCTTCTGTAGTTTATTGTTGCCTATCACAGCTACACCTCCCTATGTATTGTGATGAAGACCCAATCAAGAGCCCTCTGCAGGAGCTAGCTTAAATGCTGCCTGATAGTTAAATAAATCTGAAAATTTCAAGGAAAAATAATTATTATTGATGAATTTGTATATTTCTTGATTATTATTGATGAAAATTTTTATTAAAAATGTCAGCATGAATAAAAACATCATTAAATCATTATCCAAAATATAAAACCTATCAAGATAAATCATAACAATATGGTTATTATATAATGGGGCTATCATTCTTTCAAACCTCATTAACAAAAAACTATTGCAAAGGATAATAGACAACCATGGACCTTTGGCCTGCAAAAAAAAACAAACCAAAAAAAACAAAATCAAACAATGTGTCAAAAGGACAGATTTCCCTTGACATCACTATTATTTTAACTATCTTCACTCCTCAGTAATGTTTATTGTTTTAAAAAAAAGTGGCCATTAGTATTGTAATAAAACCTAAACATATGAAAGTAAATTTATACAATTTCTTTGTTTCTGAGAATTGACACCAAAAATAAACACTATTTATTAGATTGTTTATTGGAATGATTGACAAAACATCAACTAATTGTCAATAAATTCAAACTTTATAAAATGCTAAATAATAAGGATTTCTTTATAGTTGTTTCACATATTATAATAATTTATTAAATGTTTTTTTTGAATAAAAAATTTTCATATTTATTTTTTTATAAATTGATAAATGATAAATATTACATTGAATTAGTTTTTAGAATGTAATAAATACAAAATTATTCTTATAAATAAAAAATGTAATAAATAGTGTGTAATATTTTGTAAATTCTCAAGAACAAAAAAATGTATAAGTTCACTTTCATCATATGTTTAGGTTTTATTATAATTCTAATCATCACTTTTTAAAATAATAAACATTGCCAAAGAGCAAAGTAACTTATCTCAGTTGTTATACACACAATACTTTGGCCATTGTACTCCAGCCTTCTTTCATTATGTATATTGAACTATTTGAAATGTAGAATTATCATTATTATATGCTTTGATGTTTGGGCCATCATGCTCACTTTGGTCGTTATACTCATAATGTTCAAGTTGGATCATCTAGCTATCTTCAGGAAATTTTGAACTGAATGCTTTATTTAATCTATTGGGGTAGATTGTTCTCTTTCAGCTGTCTGAAGATTTCTTGCCTTGTTCCTTTTTAGTATTGCTCAGTTATTGCGAGTCTTGGTTTCATTGAGTTTGAATCAGTACTAAATTAACTCACTAGACCACAAATTTAACCTTCAAGGCTATTTTCCTCTACTATGCAATCCTTTCTTTGGGAGATTTTTTTCTACTATAAAATGGTATTAGTTAAATTGGTATATTTAAATCAGTTCAATTGGCTTAAAAAATGGTCATATTTGTTTTGTTTTTTTTTCATATACGACCAATTTTTAATATCATTTGTAATATGTGTTTTATTTTTTTTTTTGAAATGTTAATATTGCTTACCTCCCTTGATATATTGCATTTCTTTAAAAATATGCTAACATTGCTTACCTCCCTTTACATTCACAGGTTTAAGTAGAAATGCTAAAATGGTTACTACTAAGATAATGGTGTTATTTGAATAAAAAGGCAATCAAATTATAAAAGCTAGCAATAAAACAGTCACTTATTTATAAAAGTTAATAAAGAGCATATAAAAAATGAATAACAAAACATCATTATTTTTTTAATTTGATATTTAAAATTGAATATGTCATGTAATTTATAAGATACAAACTGTTAGACATCTTATCTTACTTATTATAAAACGCAGATTGTGCGTGTGTGTGTGTGTGTCTGTACGTTTATATATTGGATCGGATTTCCTACATTTTTCAACCGATTTGAACAAAACTTCACAGGACTATGCAAAATTACCTTGCGGTGGTTCTGACAGCGCCAAAAATTGGAAAAGCACAATTGTTTTTGCATGAAATCAATTTGAAAACACGATTCTGTTGCCAGAATGAAAGGGGGACAACTCATATCGAGTTATACTTATTATAAAACACAGGTTGTTTGTGTGTGTTCGTTTATATATGGGACCGGATTTCCTACTGATTTCAACAAAACTTCACTTTTTTTTTGGCAGGTAGTGTTTCTTATTGTCTTGCACACTTTTTTCTTTATTTTTACTTTCAGAATGCTTTAAAAATTCCATTTAAAAGACAATTGTTTATAATAAAATTCTATTCAATCAGTAGACTCATAACGATTGAAAACAATGTTTTTGTTTGAGTTTGGGTTTGACCAATTTGTAAAAAAAAACCCAAAAAAACCTAATTAAGACATACGTGTCCATCAACCTTAAACAATAATCTTTGTCAATTTTATTTTTCAGTCTTTATGATGGTCGATACTTAATCTATCTCTTACTGTTACACCCCAGGGCAACGTCGGGCTCTCCTGCTAGTAAATAATAAAAATCTCAAGTTGATGTTAAAAATTGCTGCAAAACATTGTTGATTTATTTAAGATGGAATGATCTATTCTGACATGTCTCTAATTTGTATTTAGATACATTGTATTTATTTTTAATTTTTCTAGTTGAATTTTTTTTACCTATATTGCATATGACCCATTGTTGTACATAATTAGGTTACAATAAAATTTGCATTTTATATGAATACCACCTTATGACAATTGAGAGGTTGTATAGTGGGTGCCCCTTATAGACTCAGCATAGATGGCTATACAGTCTGTATCATAGATTCAGGGATGGGGGAACAAGACCCTTACACTAGTTCTGGCTATGTCCATTCTTTTTATATATCAAAATGGACCAATGCCTAGCAGGCAAGATAAAGTGGAGTAATCCTAATAAGACTTTAAAAAGAAATGCTGAAGTTCTATCACAGTGGTTACAAGTGAAGATCTTGCAACTGGAAAATATTTTTAGATTGTAAGAATTTTTTTTTTTTTTTAAATAGTAATGATTTCGTGATACAAGCCTTACTAATTAATCCATAGCTGAGGAGAGAAGAGGTGGATTCATATTTTTCCCAAGGATATTTGTGCATAAGTCAATATAACAAATCGAATTGGAATTGGAATTTGGCTCTTTGATTAAGCCATTTTTCATTACACCAGCTGTACATTCAAGCTTAGAGCACCTGATATTCCCAAGCAGTCATTCCTCTAGGAACCAAGCTCAATTTTGCTTAACTTTAGTGATCATACAGAAACCATTGTTTCAACATGATGTAACTGTAAGCTCGATCTCAGAGATTTGAGAAAAATTAAATAATAAGCAAAAACGTGGATTTGAAGAAGTTGCAGTTGGAAATATGAATAGAGAAAAGATACAGAATGTTATGAACATTGGCTAAAGACATGAAAGTAACCAAACTACCACCTTAAAGTAAACGACACAAAGAGAAACATACATTGGGTGAAGAAGTACAAGAAAACTGATTTTTCAGTAGTAATTTTTAGTGATAAATTTAGGACTATTATCATCATTCTTTGACCTCTCTATGGTTGTTCGGAACTCCATTGACAATCCCTTTCTACACTTTTTGGTCCTGCATTGCTGTACCCAGATACCCAATGTCTAACCCTGAGTCCCAAGTTATGGTGTCTAGGAAAGTCAATTTTTGTGAGAAGACACTTCCAGAAGGATGCCATCAGAGTAAGTATGAGACGATTTCCCTGTCTGCTTGGTGGCAGTGGTTAGCAAATTGTAATAATTTTTGTTTGGACTTAAGAGAGATTGGTCTCAGTTCTCTGTAAATTGTTTTAAGTGTTTCATGTGAGATCTCCAACTGTTGTTCTGGATTTTACTAACTAGATTTGTATATGTTCCATCCGGTTGTCTTTCAAAACTGGCATAGATGCTTTCATTCCTTATCAAAGCTATCAGATGAAACCTCAATAATCTCTATGGTACACACCAACATATTCTGCTGCTATAGCCCACACAAACCACTATTTCCAGCTATACCAGTGTGACAGGTCTCATCACAAAAGACACCTTTTTATGGCTGCATGTAATAAATGTAAACATATCCTCAAAGGAGCTAAGTCTCTGTTTGCTGAAAGAATGAGGCACTGTATTGCATCTAACAACTTTGGCTCTCATGATTACTATCTGCTCTGAAATAGTGTATTAAATAAGAATTTAGTTTTCTATTCATCCCTTCTTCAATCTATTTGAGATGTTAACATCTGCTGATAAAACTGAATGTTTCACTCATAAATTCTCCTTAAACTCTGCTCTTGAATCAACTGGAATAATATTGCCTAACTTTCCACTTAGAATTGAATCCCTGTTGAGTGATATGCATCTAATCCTTTTTATGGTTTCTGCTATTATCTTTAATCTGGATCCCCACAAAGCATGTAGACCTGATGGCATCCCTGTAATAATCCCAAACTGGCTCCCGTTCTCTCTATAAACCTCTGTTTAACTTGAAAGACAACTGGATGGAACATATACAAATCTACTCTCTTATAACTGTATAATAAATACCTTGTTGCTTCTTGCTTTCCTTCTTGTTGGAAATCCTCATGTGTTGTTCCAGTTTTTAAGAATTCAGGTAAACTGTCCGATCCTTCTATCAGCTTATTAGCCTTCTACCTTTATTTGGGGAAACTACTAGAGGCCCTAATCAATGCTGAATTGGTTAAGCATCTCACATCACAGGGCCTTCTTTATTATGGTATCTTTTTTATATATATATATATATATATATATATATATATATATATATATATAACATATTGTTCTCTGCATGGGACGTGTATATATGTATATATATTTTTGTGTATGTCTTAGTGGTATAAAAGTCTCTCTGAGAACAAAGTATCTTTGTTATTTATTTTCTTTTCAGGCATTCTGTGTCATCTGTGAAATATGGTGTTACTATATCATAGATATAGTAATGCCTATAATGGGAGGAATATAAATTGGAGAATAAATCTTTCTTCCAAGCACTCCCATTGTAGTAGTTTAATTGTTTTATATTGTAAGTTGTTATTGAGTAAAAGTCACTTACAGTAGGTGCCATGAAATGGCAAAATTTCTTGTTAGGTCTTATTGTCAAAAAAATGGCATGGATAGAATTTTATGCTAACCAGACCAATAATGGTACAACTTGTAACTATGGTTTGAAAATGTTGAGCTTTAATGTTTTTTCCAACTCTCATCATTAGAAACTACCTTCTAAGCTGAATGTCTTGATCTGATACAGGAACTATGTCAGTACACAAGGTTTACATATCTGGAAAGGAGACTATTACTGAAACATTTCAAACCTTATCAAGTGCATAGCAAGTAGTAAATGAGAGCTTCAATCTAGTTAATCTTTTCCTAGACTATGCTCTCCATATATATAAGCACAGATGTGAAAAGATAGACATAGGTCATTTAAGCATTCCATACCACATCCCAAATGAATCTACTAATAGAAAACAGTGTTCTTGCTTTCCCTCCCAAGGTGACTGTACTGAGGATGAGTGGGTCTATGCTGATGGCACATATATTTATAGTTGTGATAAGAATTATCTTGAACAAAAATAAAATATTAACATATTCTACCAAGTGTCTCCAAAAACTTTATTTAAACAATAATCCTTTCCAAAACAGAAACTGTGATCTGGAATTGGAATTAAAGTAATGATGGCACCTACTCTGAATCCATCATAAAAATTCGAGATTTGGAATTTAATAAAGGCTAAACACTTCAAATATAAGGATCAGTTATAAAAAAATTAGTATGGGAAATAAGGAAATTGAACATAGAGTAGGATGTGTAGGGAGTAGTTTTGTACAACACCATAAATTACTAAAAAGTCATAACATTAACTTAAAAATTTGAGTCATGTTCTCAAATTGCCTTGTCAGATCTAGACTCTCATATTGATGTCATGAATGGCATCTAACTCGTTCAGAAATGTCTAAAGTATCATCTGTGTACCTCTGTTTTCTCAGATCAATGATTAAAAATGGCTTAAAGCAAATGAACCCAGTAGGTCTGAAAGAAGACTAGTTTTCATCAGATCTCAAAGATTGGTGCTAGAGAATCACCATTAAAGAACATACCAAACAACAAAACCACATTATGAAGATTTTCTGCAGCAACAATAAAAATGTACAGCATGTGCAACAAGAAAATAATGACATAATGAAGATGTTGACATTCCACATTACTTTAAACAAAAGTTTAGGAAGGAAACCTCCATCAATACTAGAGAGAATGATAAGAGTTACTGAACTTGAGAAACCTATTTTTCTGAAAAACAAAGACTGCAAATTTCAACTGTCAATAATGCTAATTGTTTGGTCAATGAATGCCATATGATTCATTATAAGGAAATTATTATTATTTCACCATTACTGTTAGTGCCAAAAGTATTCTTTTATCTTAACTTTTTGGTATTTATTTTTTAATTTTGATCATTTAAAGTAGTGTAAATTTTAAAGCTATTTTAACTTACACTGTTTATAAAATGGCGTGAATTCACATGCTTTTCACATTTTAAATATTCTAATGGATAGGCATTATACACATTAGAAGGCAAATAATAAAGATATTTGTTACAAAATATTATTTTCTTTCACCTTTTATGGCTGAAGCAAAATCACTGAAACAATAAAAACCTTCTGAACTTACCAAGTAAGACCTTAATTCACTTCTTTTTCCCATACCTGCACATGTATATTTGTTTCGCTGAATGAATGCACTATTATTGCATCCATGTTGCATAAAATGTTAATCACCTGGCCAGTTGCAGTCAGTTCATCAGAGCAACATCACATCTGCTCCAAACCTCTATTTTCTCTCACCTTTTATGGTTGAAGTCACCACTCTCACACAGTGCATGACCAAGTCATCTCACAAGTAAGACCTTATTTCACTTTTCTTTTTTATATCTTCTAATATGTATCAAGTTTTCTGTATGAACAAGCTATTGTCTAATTCCATTTTGTGAAAATATAGTATTTTCTTTCAAACATACATGATGCGATGAATAAATAGTCATCAAAATTACACAAAAATGACAATAACACTGACATATCATTTTAACAGATATATTTACCCAAATTACACAAAAAATATCTTGAACTACTAAACAGTAAATTTATTCAATAAAAATTGCCATTGGCTTCAACCATGGCCTCCAGACAACTTCAGAATTTCTTGTTACACTTCAGGACGGTCTCTTTGTTTAAGTTGGTAAATGTTGCCATAATCTTTGCCTTCAGTTCATCTTTGGTGTTACAAGGAGTTTTGATGGTCTCTCACTTGATGTAGGCCTCTGTGTTGAGGCCCTGGGGGAAGATGCATGGTGGTACAACATTGCCATCACTAGTGATCATTCTAAACACCTTTGTAATCACGATTAGACTCATCCAGCTCTTTCTAAATTCTCTGTACTGTCCTCAGATTGACACCACAATACACTGAAATGTTTGTATTGGAGCTTTCGGTGTGAATACCAAGCAGTACAGCATGCTGTTTCCAAATTTCTGGCAGAGTAAATTGTGTCATGGTGCTCTTTTTCACACAGATGGTGCCCAACTGACCCTGCTATAGTGTGCAGTTGACAAAATCAAAACCAAACCCTGTATATACATGTCCTTGTCTTTTTACATCCAAGAACTAAGTGTTACTATATTGTGGGTATAGTAATATTATATTAGAATGGTAAATAGATTTATCTCCACCAGCTATTCCAATAGTACTTTTTGATGGGTGGACTTGAGCTACTAATGTGAAGATTATAAATTCAAAATCTAATAGCACTGTAATCAAACTGGATATTTGTTGCTTAAAATAACAACCTTTAATTCAAGTCACTGATGATGCCATGTAACTCAGTATTACTTGCCACATAGTTGGGTCATCAGTGACTGAATTGGTTCTCTAATCACTTATATCGAAGTTCACTTTGATCAAGGAAAGTTAAAAAATATTAAGCACAAGCCCCAAGGATCTGTCCCCCCCCCCAGGCAGTACTCCTCCTTTGGGAAGAGGTTGGGGTCATTCTCCAGCACCTGAGGAGTTCTCAAAAAAGAATTGCTAAGGAGGCTTGAGCAGTTTTTCCATGGTATTACCGTTAAACTCACTTTAAACTGGCCTTGTGTTACATTTGGTAGCGATGTCAGCAAATTGAAAATGACCCAGTCATGCTTTTCTCATGAGGAGGGGGTTTAGGCACCCAGCAGGTTTAAAACAAAAGACCTGCCTAAAGGGAAATGAGATGGCATTGCTGGGAGGAGGGCTTCTTAATGAGCACAGTGGAGGGTTCCCTTGATGCAATCAACAGCTATGTCTGTGACCAAGATATACTGTCAAGCTGAAGGACATTGACTGTGGTTTGACTTGAAGAAGGATGAGCTCTGCCAAGTTTACTTGTCCAGATTTCAACTCAGATATGTGATGTGGACTGGTCAGGTGTTCAGCTGCACAGAGACCCTACAACCACACCCGATCATGGGACTTATGATTATGTGTCCCAGTAGGCTAAATTTTGTAGAACATTATAGCTGAGTTCAATCCTTACAGAATGTCTCAGTATGACTAAACTTAGACATAGAACTTATATTGTAATTTTGTTTTCTCTTTCTCAGAGAGCCAAGTTCCAATTCCAGTTGGGTTCATTATATTCACTTTTGTGCAAGTACCCTTGGGAAAAATATGAATGCACCTCTTCTCCTCCCAGCTATAGGTTAATTAGTAAGACTTGTATCAGTAGATTATTATTATTCCACCAAAATACTTACAATCTAAATTTTTTCTAGCTCTAAATAACTTGCAAAAGGTTGATAAACCGTAAAAAAAACAAATCAATCAATCAATAGATGTTAAATGATTGTGTTTGTCTTGTCTGGTTCTGAGAGTGCTCAATACTTATTGTATACTAGCAGTAGAGCCTGGCATTGCCCGGGGATGTAACAGTAAGAGATAGATTAAGTATCGACCATCATAAAGACTGAAAAATAAAATTGACAAAGATTAAGATTGACGGACACGCATGTCTTAATTAGTTTTTTTTTTTTTAGTTTTTTTATTTTTACGAATTGGTCAAACCCAAACTCAAACAAAAACATTGTTTTCAATCATTATGAGTCTACTGATTGAATAGAATTTTATTATAAACAATTGTCTTGTAAATGGAATTTTTAAAGCATTCTGAATGTAAAAAATAAAGACAAAAGTGTGCAAGACAATAAGAAACACTACCTGCCAAAAAAAAAGTGAAGTTATGTTGAAATTGGTTGAAAAATGTAGGAAATCTGATCCCATATATAAACACACACACACACACACACACACACACACACACACAAAAACAACCTACCTGGGTTTTATAATAAGTATAACTCGATATGAGTTGTCCCCCTTTCATTAATGCCTCTTAATCGTGTTTTGAAATTGATTTTATGCAAAAACAATTGTTTACATAGTCCTGTGAAGTTTTGTTGAAATTGGTTGAAAAATGTAGGAAATCCGATCCAATATATAAACAGACACACACACACACACACAACCTGGGTTTTATAATAAGTATGATAAGATACAACAGTTGTGGCACAAAGCCTAAAAGGGGAATGGGTTGAGGCCAGTTGACACTAACTATCTTATACCTAGCTAATCAGATTCACGATCCATTCATTCATTACAATTTGCACATTAATCACAAAATCTCATCCGTCATCATTCAATCCTACATATACCACAATATTGCACACACACAGGGAACCTGACAAACACCCCATGACATAAAAATTTCTTTGAGTATAAAATTATATCAATGGTAAGAAAAGAAGTGGGAGGGAAGAACCCACAAACAAATTAAAATATAGCAAAACACATGAACTAAGGATAACTGATATTAGTAGGACATCCACCCCTCAAAAAGGCTGTTGTATTCTGTTTTCAGACAAAATCAAGAGGCTCTCTTGCTAAGGAAGAGGGAAGAATAAAATAAATATGACCATGGGGGAAAAAAGAAGACCCAGTCAAGAGGAAAAAGGGGCCAGAAACAAACTGGGGAGGTTGGGTATCTCGACTTGGATCATAACCAAAGAGGAAGCTGGGAACAGGCCAGGAATGTCACTTACTCACATTAACTAGGTACACAAGAAAAGTCTAACCTAATCAGTGAAGGGTAATAGTTTTTGTAATGTGGAAAAGGACGGTCTTCATCTGTCTTAACTTTAACCTTAGCTAGCCACAAACACTGACCCAAACATACCACAATACTTCTATCACCAAAACAATGCATTCTTACTTACCTTTCTAACTACATCCACCATAATACCTCATTGTCTCTATGAAAATCCTAACTAGTCCCCATATGTACAATTCAATCTAACCAGTGAGGAGCTCCACAGGAAACCGCCCCGTTGTAACTTAGGGAGACCTAAAAAAGAAAATCAAGGCTAGCCCCATTCACATGAATCAGGCTCACCACAATTACTCAGCTTTCACTGAAATCTGTTGATACCAAACTCTATCAGTTCAAATCTTCATCTTGAGCTGATGCTCAAAGAATTGGATTAGATCCTTATGAAATAATGTCTACATCACAAGATTTCCTCCATCTGTGTTGTCCAAATCATCGTTCTAGCTTTGACAGAAACACCATCTGTTTCACCCCAGAATACGAGGGCAACACATTTTCACATGCATATGCAAGATCAATGAGCATGAGCTTTTCAGGAACGATACGAGCCAACTTGCCAACATAGACCCAGAGGAGGTGTACATCAGGACAATGGTAAACTATTCCAAACCAATTGCCAGTTAAGTGAAAACTCAGGGTTGCTGAGGTAATCCACCACTGGCACCCAAGACCAAAACAAGTACAACATATCTGCCAGGGAGTGGATCCTTCATGATCCCCTCCACTAATTCCCGATAAAAGACTCTCCTAGGCTGGACCGAGGAATGACTCTCAAGGCTGATTGACACTCAAGGAGGAAACTTGATTGATCCTTTATTTTCTAAGCATAGCTTAGATGTGGCACAAGGCTGGAAGTATGGGGCACCCATTGATGATTGAACTCACTACTCAGTCATAATTGATCTAGTAAGAAAAGTTTGTTAATCATTACACCATGTCAAAGTGCCCAATGATTTTCTAAGCATAGCTTAGATATGGCACAAGACCGAAAGTGTGGAGCACTCAATGTGGATCACTACTTAGTTTTAATTGATCTAGTGAGACAAGCTTGCTAACCATTGTAACTTGTTGAGGTGTTACATGTTGAGAGTGCTTACAACCTCCCCACCCAATGAGAAAAAATAAAGTGGTGTTATATAGCTCTTCCAATCCAAGACCCCTGCTAACTATTGGTTAATACCTGCTCAGTTTCATTCATATGAAAATAGCACCACTGACTGTAAGGGTCTTCCCTCAACAACCTATTGTGAATGAGGGCATAATTCCTGGTGCTTATAACACTACATGCAACCAAATCTGAGTCTTTTATTGGGTTGACCTGATTCTCTGTTACAATTATCTATAGATGGCTATGAAATAAAAAAATATTGAGGGTGGGAAGGGGGAGAAAGCTAAACAAATAAAATTAAGAAACAGTAACATTTCATTAGAAATAAAGAAGAGGGTGCTGAACTGCTTTGTATGTCAATCCTCCTTAGTGACAGTGAATGTGGGACAATTTTACTCACAGATAAAGAGAACTGAAGCAACAGAGATATGGTTTTACAGAAGGGTGTTGAGAATGCCATGGATGAAATATGTAAGAAACAAAAAGATTTTAGGAAAATGTGCACACTTGTACTTAGAAGCACAAAAAGATACTTGAAAATTCTCAGACACTTAATGAGGAAAGAGGGCTTGGAAAACTTTCATTAATGACATATTGACAACAAGACTTACAATAGGAAACAGAAAGTAACTTTCATTATGAGTTTGTGTAAATGGATGGCAGAACAGGGACTGGGGGAAATAATAATGAGATAAACATTACTTTGAGCTATAAAGGATAAGAAGCTGTGAAGGGCCATGATCACCCATGTACAGAACACATAAAAATGTTCATGAATCAAGTTGAATGTGATCAAATAAAGAAATAGATTCCAGTTATGCATCATTTAACCAATTTATTGTTAAAATCTAGCTGGTTTCATATATTCTCCCTATCTTTATCTCCCTCGCATTTTTTTTTTTATTTTAAACTAAAGTAATCCGATATTTTCCCAAAGTCCTTCTTGTTCTGGAATTTTAGGCAAGGCAGCCTTTCGGTTGAGATCAGTCCCGTGAAAAGAAGTGCGCCCACGCTTACTCATTTTCCTAGAAACCTACTCGGATGAATTAGCTAAAAAATGAACAGTTACCATTTTATATAGCTACATTGAAAGAGAACACGTTTGCAACAAAAGTAAGAATGATCGAAGCAATGTAGGAGTTAAGTTATTTTTTTTTACTGGGAGTAGTAACACAGTTGTTGCCCCTTAAGGAAGTGATTCGCGCGCAAATAGTGCATCAACCGAATCACCGCGCGTACTAATTCTTACCAATGTCGTATTGAGTTTCAATGGCCGACGCAGAAGTGTTGTTATATTGGGGATGCATCCCTAGCAATTCTGGGATCTTTGCGGCCCGTGCAAACCAATCTAGGTAAGAAAATGGGTCTTAAATGGCATGGCATTAATATCTATTGCTTTGATAACGCTTGTAAATGCATGCACTATAATATCACCCACGCTTTAACTATGCTATTTATTGTATTGCAATGGTATAGTAGTAGTAGTATTATTGATTGCAGTTGTAAAATGTTTGAGTTTTGAGTCTTGTCTTTAATTTCGCCATATGACGATATATATTTTTCGAATGATTTTTTTATAGGAATCATTGATATTTTGTTGATTCAATGCATTCGATTCGTACTTGTACAGTTACTTTATGGTGTTTGCATTTTGGTGTGAAACAGTTGCAATTTTATTTACTGTGTGCATAAAATAGTAGCACTTAAAAATATTTACCACGATGATGTCTCTCTCGTGTACATAGGATTATTTTGGTGATGGTCGAAACACACTCAAATATAAATAATTATTTAATTTAAATTTATCTTGCTTGTTGATGTTTAATGTAAACAGTAAACACTAAACACCTTCTCGAGGCTTTGAATGGATTTTATTTAAAAATATATAAAAACAAATGCTCCAATAAGTGCACGCAAGGCATTTCTACTGTGTACAACTAGTTGTACTACAAAACTACATGAACGAAAACGACACACTTCATTTTATTTTTTTAATTTAGAGATACCTGTGTAATTATGTGGCTTTTTTTTGTTAGTTCCATAATTGTGGACGTCTTTAAAATTTATGCTATTGACATCGATGAATAAATATTTATTTTTTTTAAAAAGTGAGTTGTTCAGTTTTGCATATTGCACTATTTGAAAAAAAAAAAAAAGAAAGAAAAAGAAGCGATCAGGGACGAAATTGAAAACCTGATCAAAACACGACGACAAAAAAGTACATATTCTACCGCCCCCAGATAAACAGACATGCTATCTATTGTTCATTATCTTTCTTTATTAACAACGAGATTTTGATTATTTCTTTAAAATATGATTTAAAAAGTTATAATTCCAGTTTATGTCTGTGGTGTCTCTACCTGTTGAGTTTGAAAATGTGTTTGGAGACGGGGAGAAATATCCATAAGGCTAATCGACTATCGAGGCACCATCGGAACACATGGCCGAGAGAGCTTGATAGCATTTTTTTTTTTTCAAAACAAGGCTGCTTGAATTACCTTCTTGAACAACAACAGTCATTGTTATTTTATTTTATGCAGTAAAACCAACAAGATCTTTATTACTTTATTATGCAAAAAGAAAACTGTTGTGCTGCACCTTTTTGCGTACACTACACATGACATCACAAAATTTAGCCATCAACACCTACATACAGTTCATAAATCTAAACAGAATCTCTTATGACAGCATGGACACATATATCAACGCCTCTTTCTTTTCCAAATTAATAACTGATTTTGCGTAGATGCTATTTTTGGAAATAATTGTTCTGCAAAGGCGGTAAAGATCTTTTATTTACTAGAAAAGAGCTTTGTTAAGTTCGGTACCCTGTCTTTTTGTTGACTGCAGGATGCTCAAATTTCGAATCTAAATTGTAGTATTTTAAATGGACAAACATTTAGTATACAAAACATATTCCGTTTACTTTAAACAGGAGTTATAAAAAATCACTTGAAAAGGCCGCACATTTCTTTTCCTGTTACCCAAAGGTTAGACCTGTCGACACAGATGTTCATTTCAGTTTCAATTTGTAAATTGTCTATATATGCGTGTGTACACGCATATTTTTCAATGACTGAACTAAAAATATTTCCGCAAAAAAAAAAAAAAAAAAATTAAAAATAATTTTATTTATTACTGAATATATTCTGAAAATTAAAAAAAAAAAAATTAACTGATTTCTTAGGTTTTAAAAAATTAACGCTGGAAAAATAAAACTCGAAAAAAAAACAAAAAAAACATCCTACACAAGTGTTGAATGATTGCTTATTTGCTTGCTGGGTTTTTAAATAAGTCATCTCAGTTCTAGACATGAGTAAAAAACCAAATTTAGATGTTGTATGACTAAGACAGGACCCTGTGAAATTATGTAGGCTAATTTACTGCAGTTTTATTGGGTGAAAAATTTATCATTTTAAAAGATTTCCTGTTTTATCAAAAATTAAAAATACTATGAAATTTAAAAAATAACACTGAAAAAATTATATCAACCAAATAAAATATTGTTGAATTTTCTAAGTATGAGTAAAATAAAAGTGTAACATTGCCTTTCTGGCACCTAACACAATGGTTTCTAGAGTATTATTATTTGAAAGATCTATGTGCACTACAAAAAATATCAATTTTAATCCAATATTTGGAATAAGACATATTGGTTTCTTTGTCCAGTGATTGCAAACTTATAATCAAGTATGAAGAGTTACCCCTTGACACATTTTTTGGGTTTAGAAGCATATCTTTCGCGAGCTAAAAACACTTTATTTTTTCCACTTTATATCAGTTGTGATTTTCTTGTTTTGCTGCCATTAGATTAAAAAATAAAAGATTTCTGTGCGTTGAAGAGGAAATGAGAGCCTCTATTATATGCATCCTAATATCACAATGTGGGATATTTAATAACAAAAAAAAGTGATGAAAACATAAACAAAAAGAAAAAAGAATTTAAATGAAATTGGATTGACTATATGCCCCAAACTAGGTACTGCCAAAAAAAAGTGATACCTAATATTTAAATACATTTTGAAAACGAAAATCTTTCATTTTAGTTTTAATTCCAAGCTAATAGATTATTTAAATTTAATATTTCCCTCCAAATACTTTTTTTTAACTTAATTCTCTTTTATTACCTAGTAGCCCTTGCATCTTAGTGGAATTATTGCCTTGCTTCGGATGAATTGATTAAAAAAAAAAAGTAAAATACTGTGATGTATTTCAAAAGAATTTAAATTGATTGGAATTTTTTTGAAATCACTAAAATCGGCCATGTTGACAAATTTGTCAACACAACATAATTCTCTTTATTAAAAAATCTTTCAAGAATAAAATATACTTTTCTGAAATTTTATTTGAGGAAGATTAACTGATTTAAAGTTTAATTAACCTGAATTAAAACAAATATTACTTTTAGTTTAAAATATTGCAAAAAAGCATTTTTTAAGACAGGGTGGGTGTTTATATGAGGTATTGATACATTTATTGATAGCTGATATTTGGCATTTTTAAGTAACTACCCATAACTGTAAAAATTACTTGACAAGTACAACATGACTGCCTTTTTTTTTATATTAATTTTTAAATACCCAGCAATCTTAAAAATTTATGAAAATATTCAAAGTAATCTAATATTTTATTAAATTTTAGGTACTTTGGTTTTATAGTCTTACAAAAATACTTGTTGAGAAAATGTTAGAAAATTACCAATAAATTTTAAACTTGCTTTAGTTACTGCTTTTATTTTCCAATAATGCCATGTATGGATGTCTGTATTTACAGAAATTGGCATATTTTACATGCACAAAATAAAATTCAAAATTCTTTTTAAAATACTGAGGATTGCTGTATTGTAGTAAGCTTTTGCATTTATGGTTAGTAAATATAGTTTTTACTTAATAGCAATATCATCTAACCATTACAAATTAATACAGACTTCTAAAAGATTGAAAATTTTATAAATTTTTATAATTAAAATGAAAACAATTCTTGTAAAAATTCATTAGTCATTGAAAAAATGTTTCTTAAGACAATAGTGTTTATAATATATCTTATTCATAAAAGTAATTAAATGCTTTTCTAATTGTGTCTTAATTTTGTTGCAGTTTTATCTTACTGTTTAGTAGATTTTCTGTAACTGGGGGGTCCTTTTTCAAAAAAAAAAAAAATTTGATGATTTAAATTCTCCAAGGTCTTGTTCTTATAACTACTATAAACATTAATTGGTACAAAAATCAATTATGTGATATTTCATAAAATTAAATAAGTGGGGGTGGGGAACAAATGTAAAATAAAAAAAAGACTTTTATTAAGACTTTCTGAAAAAGAAATGTTTAAGAAAGAATGTCATTTATTTGTGAATAAGTCCTGGAAGTTTCATTGAAATCTGACAGTTATCTGATTTTTGCAAGAATTTCCAAATTAATGTATTTTTTTCCCTGCAAAAAGACAAAAAAATTTGCCATACTAATTTATGCAAGAAAAACAATTTTTAACCAAAATTTCAAAGGTTTTAAAACGGATAAAATAATTAAATTTAATAATAAGAAAATCGTTTTGTTTTTCTTCTTAATATCATAAGATTTTGATGATAAAACTTTGTTTTTATTTAGTCTGAGGCATTTTTTTTATCATTTATGCTAGTTTTTTTTTTTTTTTTTTTTTTTTAATGAATCTAAATTTAAAATTCTCAGTGTCCCCTCTCCATTGTGTAGTTGCATTAGTATAAACATCACTTTGGTCCAGTGAAATTCTAAAGGACAAAACACATTATATGAAAACTTTTTTCACTTTGTCATAGTTTTTTTTTCCCCTAAAATTATTCTATATATATAAAAAATGTATATATTGTTTTTCCAACATCCTTATATAAAAAAATTTTCTAAGAAACCTGAAACCAACCCATGTCCCTTGATAATTTTTCCTTTGCTGCCATGTTTGGTGTAAGCTTAGGTGATCATGTCTCATTGTGATTCATGACTGCCTTGGCAGAAGAATTCCTGCTGTAGGTTACCATTACTTTCTGTGGTAGACTGGTTGACAACCAAGGCTGTAGGACCTTGTCTGTACTGTTATTTAACCATAGCTCAGTAATAACTGTACTTAATTTACTGAATAAAACATTCTAATAACACAGATTTGTCTCATATTCCAGCCTGAAGATGCCTAGTAAAAGAGGCAAAACATGTAGTTCAGTAGTTTTTTCTCTTTGACTTATCTCTATTTTTATAAGCTAAAATTTAGTTAACAAGTAAAAAAAGATTTGTTCAAACTTATCTACCTTACATAGTCTTGCAGAAATGCTATCTGCTTGTCAGTATATTAGATAAGTAAGATTGATTCATTTGTTTGTTTTCTTTTTCTTTTTTTTTTTTTTTCTTATGGCTTCTCAACGTTTTGCGGGCTATTTAAATCTTGAAAATATTTTTAGATTTTTAAAGATAGGTTTTACTGATACAAGTTCTATTAATTAACCCATAGCTGGGAGAAAAGGTGGATTCATACCTTTCCCAAGGGCATTTGCATAGACGACCAAGGCCAGTACACTCAAACCCTTGGGCATAATGACTTGTAACTTTGTGTTAGTGCAACCATTGATGGCTTCAAAACAGTTCTCTCTACCCATTTTCACTCCCAAGGCTTGGATCAAACCCTGGCATGATTTTCAGGCTTTTCCTAATTGTGCCGCACACTGGATCATCTCCACAGGCTGATTTAACAAAAAAAAAGGTCATCTCCTTGACAAATCAACTCTGGTAAGATTCATACCTCGGTTTTTTGGTTGGAACACCATGTTCTGACCATGCACACAACATAGCTGTATAAAAATAGATTAGATTTGTTTACTTATGGTGTGTAGTAAATGAGCAAATTTTGAATCCATTTTTGTTCAGTATTCAAGAAATCTGAAATGAATAAATGCTATTTTTTTAAAGTTAAATATTCCTTTGTTCGGTTACCATTATAGTTATCAGCACGGAGAGTGGAAGTTGTGGACCGGGTTCAAATTCTGGCCTACACTTTTGCCCAAACGCCCTTGGAAAAGGCTTCAATCCATTTCTTGTCTCCCCAATAGCGGGTTGATATTTTGGGTGTCAGCAAAAGTGCTAATGGGATAAGTAAAGATTACTAATTTCAGCCTCAACACTAATTAATTGCTAGCTGGGAAGTGCCACATGGAAATCTGAAGGCGTAATAGGATAACAAAAGATATCTTTCAAAAGCTAAGCAAAGTATTAAGAAACAGAAAAATTTTGTTAGAAACAAAGGAAAGAGTACTGAACTATTATGTAATCCTTCTATATGGCAGTGAATGATTGAAGGTGAAGAGACCTGAAGCAACAGAAATGTGATTCTACAGAAGGATGTCAAGAATACCAATGATAAAGTTTTAAAGAAAATCAAAACAAAAAGGGCACTTATACTTAACATCAAGAAGACAAGAAGAGATTTCTAGAAGCACATAATGAGGAAAGAGGGCTTGAAAAATTTGATACTCACAGGACATACTGAAGGTAAGGGCAGAGTAAAACAATGCATAACCTACCTAGCAAGTGCGAGTAAATGGATAGCAAAACAAGGTTTAGGAGAGATGGCAAAAACACAGAATTTATTAAGAGCTACAAAGGACAGGATATTGTGGAGAGCCATGATTACCTATGTTCTGATGGGACACAGCACATAGAAGAAGCAGCTTTACTGTTAAGGTTACCTCCAAAAGTTTTTTTTTTTTGACTTAAATATTCACTATCTGTCTATATTTCTGAGATGAGGTATTATGTACACTGTTTACATTGTTCGGACTATCATCCTCATCTTTATTGCCATATTTATCACGTTTCAGCCATTGTATGCTCTGGCTTTTTTCAGGTGGTTGGAATGTCGAACTGAACCTAAGGACACATGGCACAGTGGATAAAGGTGTTAGTTAGATCCAGTGACAGGACCCAAAGAGTGTGAGTTCAATACCTGGTTAAGGTAGTAGAGAACTTGAAGAGGAGAATTAACAGGAGATAACTGATAACTGACATCCGTTAGATATAGCACATGGAAATAGAACAGTCTACCCCAGTGAGCAAAATAAAGGGTTCAGTTCGACATTCCAACCACCTGAAGAAGGCCAGAGCATACAATGGCCGAAACGTTGTGATAAATATGGCTACAAAGATAAGGATGATAGTCTGAACAATTTAAATATTCACTCGTGCGGATTTGATGTTCATTTAAACATTTCAATGATTATTCATTATAATATTTTTATTTAATGATCAACTATTCAGAGCTTGGATGTGTAGGTAGTGTACTGGTTATCAGTACAGAAAGTAGAGGTAGCAGTCAGAGTTCAAATTCTAACCTTGTTTTTTATGTTCACCTGTGTACAAATGACCTTGAGAAAGGCTCAATTTAATTTATTTCTCCTTGGCTGTAAGATAAATAGCCAGGCTCTCTACCCTTGGTTGGCAGCCAGTTTAGGAAAAGGATTGCATTGAATTCAAAACCATGGAGAACCAAATTAGTAAATCACACGACTATCTTTCTTGCGAAAGTAATGGCAATTTGCAGATAATAAGGAAAAAAAATCTGTAGAGAGCCTGTGTTCTGAAAGGACATCACATTTTTAAAAAAAAAATACATTTGATTGGGGTGAGAGTGAGTCTTGTGTTTGTGGACTTCAAGATCAAGCAGAGGCATGGATGTGGCAAATGCAAAAAAAATTGAGGTATTGCTGCATGCCCTAAGTTAGTAGTAACATTGCATCAGCCCTGAGACCATGCCTGACTCAAGGGTCATCAATTGATGTAAGTCCTGAAGCTGTTTTTGCAGCACAGCAATAGTCATATGAATGTATTGTTATTTATCATATATATAAATAACAAACTCTTTACTAAAATTAAATTAGAATGAGAATTGAAATAAAATGTTTACACTGTGACATTTTAAACAGTGGACCTGTTATTCAGCCAGTTAATTGCTATCTTTGGCATGATCTCATTTATACATCTTAACAAAGGTACTATATTCATGTCATTTTAGAAATGTTTTCAATAGCTATGAAATTTCCACTTTCTGACCATAGCACTGGTTAGTTGGAATGGTATTAAATGGCAGGCAGTAACACTTGTACTTAAACCACAATGCTTGCCTATAACTTATTGGGAGCTTGTCCTTCAGGATGCACTGCCTTCAATATAAACAATGTTGTTCCCTGTGACTAATGCTACTCAACATGAACAATTAATTTTCAACGCCAATCCGCTAGTGAATGGTATATTTCAGCATGGTTGTCCTGACCTGGAGCTGTCCTTTTGATCTATCATGTTAGACGAAGTATGACCCGATAATGACAAGGAGACAAAAGTGTCACTGAGATTTAGCTCTATCGGGTAATTCAGATCTTGGCCATATCATGTTGAAACACCAGTTCTCGTCTGATCACCAAAGTTGAGCAACGTTGAACCTAGTCAGTAAGATGGGTGACTACTTGGGAATATCAGGTCCTGTAAGCTTAGGGGATGTGTGGTTAGTGTAATGAGTAGTGGCTTGGAATGAGAAATTGGAGAGCGGAGTTCAAATTCCAGTCAAGTTCATTACATTCACTTATGCGCAAATACCCTTGGGAAGAGTATGAATCCACCTTCTCTTCTCCCAGCTATGGGTTAAATAGTACGATTTGTATCTAAAAGATAAAGGAAAAAGGAAACAATCAGTGTTACAAGTACAAGTTCTAAGCCTTCCAAGTTGCCCTGATCCAGAACGGAAGAGGAAGCCTCAGCAAACCACATGACCATGCCAAATGAACTGTAGAGAGATCTGAGTTATGAGTACGCTTCCTCTTGTAAGTAGAAAATGTCATTGATTCCTTACATTAGGGTTACTCACTGTTCTGCTACCCAGGCTCCATTATGTTAATCTGAGTATATATGTGAACAATATAACTGTTTGAACTTCTGAGTTTAAGGATATCTTACTGTATTTTACTTATTCTTTTTTCAGATATTAATTTTAGACTATTTCAAAGCTTTTGCTTGATCAAAGGCAGTTGCAACATGTTTTTGCAAAACTAGAAAAAATGCTTTACTTCGGGGGAAAAAATGGATTTGGATATGTCTTGCATGTAAAATATTTGCAAAAAGAAAATGGCGGGTTTACGAGTACTACATTTAAAAAAGATAGATCTTAGAGTTGGATAGACTTTTGCAAGAATCTCTTTTAACCTATGCAAATTTGAATTGTCACTCAGTCTATAAAAAGTGCTTAAAGAGGCAACAGACAGAAGTGTGACTGGTGTAGCGACCAGGATACACATGTTGGATTATTTGACTTACGCTACTCTGTTGAAGGTTTGAGGAAACTGATTAGGGAAGCCACAAGAAACTGACTACAGTTTTGTTCTTAAACAGCCACTAACAGATGGTATTAGATATGATGCCACTTATGAAAGCATTGCATATAGCCTTTTTAATATATATTTTCAGTGCTGACAGCCCTATAATTACAGTCTCTACTTAGATTAGTGCCCACAAATATTTATCCAATGTCTCCTCTGATTATCGCCTGCCAACTGGTGTATGCCTTGTATAAACCTCATTTTTAGGCTTCACACACAAGTTCTGTAAAATACTGCATCATCATAAATTTTTTCTATTAAAAATATCTTAATACATGGAAAGAGCATTTAGTTAATGATTGCATTTAGCTTATCTAGATTGATTGATTGAATGACTTATTTTTACAGCTTATCAACCTTTTGTAGAAGCCAGAAAATATTTTTAGATTTGTAAGAATTTTTTGGAGATAATACTGATTTACTGATACAACTGCTAATTAACCTATAGCTGGGGGTGGATGATTGAAGAGATGGATTCATACCTTTCCAAAGCGTATATTTAGGTATAAATGAATATAATGAACCCAACTCTGTCCTTTAATTTCCAATTCTGAGCCGTTACATCACATGCTCATCATGCTTACAGCACCATGGTATTCCCAAGCGGTCACCTATCTAGGTACCAACCAGGCTCAACATTATGTAACTTTGGCGATCATACGAGAACCTGTGTTTCAATATGATATAGCTGTAAGCTTCTATCACATCACTTGAATATCCAAACTTACATACAGCATGTTAGTATTTCTAAGCAGTCACTCTAGGTGCTGACCAGGCTTGATGTTGCTTAATTTCAGTGATTGTACAAGAACTGGTATTTCAATGTGATATGGCTAGAAGCCTATCTGCTTATCTGGAGCATGTTGCTCAGTAGTTTGAAAGAAAATTGTTGAATGTTGTATACCATTTCTTTCAACGGCAACATTAATTTCCTTTCATTTAATATACCAAAAACTTAATTTACCTTTCCTTTATGCCGTGATATTTTTGAATGGTTTTGAGCATTCTCTTATTCAAAATTATTTTTCCTCTATATTACTTGTGTATAAATACTGATACGAAATAAAATTTCTACACAGTGCCTTGATAACATTCCTCAAGGAACAAAACATGTTGGCAAAAAAGGATTTCCTCTTGTCAGCTCTTTTAAATAAATATATGCAGACATTTATACACACATACACACTTTGCCACTTTATTTTAGTGGATTTATTTTCTAACAGAAAGGCTACATAGATTCCTGTCACATGTATTGCCATGTTCTTTGTTGAAGAAAGTCTTAAGAAACAAATTTAGGTTCTGCTACAATAATTATGCTTAATTTTACTTGAAATTATTTTGTTGTGTTCTTCATTGTTCTTCATGTCTATAAAAGGAAGACATAGATTGATATTGTAATTAATGGTTATCTGATGCACATTTGCTTTGTGCCTCAAATTGAGAGATGCAAAAAGAATAGAACAAAAAGACAGGTCTGAAGCCAACATGGCTACTCTTAGTTTTTTTTTTTACAGTGTGTGAGTCAGAAGATGTAAGCAAAAAGATTATTTAGGAACTTACATGAAGTTAATAGAATAGAAGAGAATTGGGTTCAATACGAGATGATAGATTTGGTTAAAATAAGGTTTTCTTTTTGCATACACACACACACACACACAATGGCTGGCTTGTTTCCATGTACATCCACCTTTTAGAGTGGCTTGTTATTCCATGTTCAGGTACATTTTTCAACACTTACAGAACCAACCTGTGGTTTATACTTAAACTATACTGAACAAATCATTCAGTTACTGGGAGAGAGTGTATAATCTGGCATGATCAGTAGTTGGACAAGGTCAGTACATGCAAACCCTTATTCACGATGACTTGAAACTTAATGCTCACTCAAACATCAATGGCTTCCAAATAATTTTGTCTAATCATTTTCAATCACGTTGAAACACTGGTTCTTGTATGATCACCGAAGTTAAGCAACATCAACCTGGTCAGTGCATGGATGGGTGACTGCTTGCAAAATACCAGGTACTGTAAGCTTGGATGTGTGGGTGGGCTAAATGAATAATGATTCGGAATTGTTAATCGAAGAGCAGAGTTCCAATTCCAGTTGGTTTTGTTATATTCACTTACATGCAAATACCCTTAGGAAAGGTATGAAATGACATCTCCCCCAGACATGGGTTAATTAATAAGTCTTGTATCACTAAAAACATTATTACCGCCCCCCCCCAAAAAAAAAACGAAATTGCAAAACATTTATATTTTGGCACAAAATAACCCATAACAGTTGATATGGTGCTAATCAAAACCAGTCAACCAAAATCATTTTCAATCACAAGGCTTGAGACATCCTATGTTATATCTCCAAGCTGATATTATAAAGTCACTTCTTTGAAAAGTCAACATTGGTTAGATTTGAACCCAGCTCTCATGCATGAAGCATTAATTTCCTAACCACTCAGATGTATATATTTATGTATATGTAATTGGAATGTGGTTCTACAGAAAGATGTTGCGAATAGCATGGGCCGAACCTGTGAGCAACAACAAGGTTTTGGAGAGAACAGAAACAAAAAGGAAACATACATAACATCAAGAAAAGGCAGTTGAAATTTCTGGGGGCATGTAATGAGGAAGGAGGGCTTGGAAAATTTGATACTCACGGAACAGATTGAGGGAAAGAGGGACAAAGGAAATCAGCGTGTAACATACTTAATTGGGCTTGAGCAAATGGATAGCAGAACAAGGTTTGGGAGAAATAACAAAAAGACAAAACTTATTAAGGGAGAGGAAGATGTAGAGGGCCATGGTCACTTATGTTCTGAAGGGACATGGCACATAAAAGAAGAATTGAAACTAAAGAGAAATGATTAAGAATGTTTTGCTTTCTTATTTACTTCTTTATTATCTTTGTTAAAAATCAAGAAGAAAAAATCCACTTTAGCATTAACTCTGTTCAATATTTTCAAAATCTATATTAAAATCCATTATAGATTATTTATTATTAACATGCAAAACATTTATCACTGCTTTTCACGATAACTCATAAAATGGCAATTCAATCAATATCTTTCTATAAGCAGCCATCTTTTTTTTTTCTGTTGCTACCACCATAAGCTTTAGTATACTACAACCACCAAATAAATCGTTATATCTGCCTGCTTCAAGCCACTTTATCTCTTTTCTAAATCATTTACCGTATATACTTCGGTATCATGTAACTTTTAAAGACCTAATTTTGAAGCTAATTTGACTACAGTAAATGAATATACAGTTTGTTCAATGGCATAGCTAGGGCCAGCAGTACATATGCTTATTTTATATCTTGTGTATGATACGACACCCTTAAAATTACTTTCAAAATTAGGGTTTCAGAAGTTGCATGATATGCAAGTATATATGGCAATTCAATTTGCATCCTCTCTTTTCTAAAATATTCTACCAAAGAAACAATATTGTAAGACTCTTCAAATATCAAATTATTATGTTTTCTTATTCTTTTCCCACAATAATATTTTGTGTTCCAAGTGTCGGGTGGGGGGGAGTAATTGGGAGAGAAAGAATTGAATTTTGACTGTAGACTTATTGAATTTAATTATTCTGTGTAATTTCTGGAATGAGGAGTTCTTATTATTTACATGCGGACTATTGTTCTTAGCTTTGTTGTTATCACAATGTTTTTTTTGTTGTGTCCTTCAGCCTTCATTAGGTGTACAGGTGTATGCCAGTTTTGGTAATGTACAGGAAGTTTCAAATTGAACACTTTATTCAATCTACAGAAGATTGTTCTTGTACAACTGCTTGTGTCTTGAGATATCTTGTCTAGTTCTTATTTAGTACAGCTCAGTTATTGCTTATCCCATTTTCTCTGAGTCCAAGTACACACTATATGACCCAGGAATTGAAGTTAATTACTATTTTACCAAATTCATGAACCAACGCTTTAATCTATTATATTACTCTACTTAAAACTATTTGTACTTTAAAAACATCCCGTGAATACAATGAGTTAATCTCAAAGAGGAGCCCTAATATACATGTATGAGTTTTATCTCAGATACATGTTCTGTCAAATTTTGCCATCTTAACCCATTAATATCTGCTGCCCTAAAATGGGACAGTGGCTGTTAATACATTAGGTATAAACCTATAATTAATACTGGATTTTTTAACACCTTATAATTAATATTGAATTTTAATTTTTATAATTGATACTGGATTTTACATTAGCAAATGTGTTAATATTGTTTGAAATTCTGAGCTGAATCACAAATTTGTCACGACAAATATTCTTGTCTTTGTTGATTTTATCATGACATTTTAGTTGATATATTCTTTGGACTTTTCATGGGTAATTCTTGTAGTAGGAATGTTTTCTCTGATATATAATTCTAGATCTGGATATCAGATTTTGGGAGACAGATCCATTCTTTTATTTTTTTCTTGAGCCCAATGCAAACAAAAGATTATGACAACTAACAAGAATGAGAAAATTAGAGAAACTTTAAGTAATTAGTAGAATAAGCCAAATTTTGGTAGGATGGATCTCAGTACTTGTTGAACCTGAACTAACTTTGGCACAAAGCACCATTTCTTGGGTACTTGTTAAGGATCAAGCTCATCGAGCCAGCCTGCCAAACATGGTACCTTCTACAATGCTGACAGATATTTAATGTCTGCTTCAGTTACCCGCTGTGGATGTACATGTCAAATAAGGCCTACAACTAGTTTCGACTCTCAAGTTGCATAAAAGGAATCCAGGTATAGAATACTCTTGAGGAGTTCTATTAATAGTGGTGTGGTTTATAGGAGCGTTGGGATAGGAGTTAACAGTAATGTAGAGAACAGTTGTTCTAAAACATATTAAAACAGAATTCAGATGTACATGGAAGCCGAGTTGAGTCCAAATGAATAATATACATATATATATATATATATATATATAAAATGAAAGAACAGTAAGATATATGATCCGGTGTTCTTATAGATATTTTATTTTATATATTATATATATATATATATATATATATATATATATATACGTGTATATATATATATACGTGTATATATATATATATGCATTAATATATATATACGTATATATATATATATATATATATATATATATATATATATATATATATATATATATATATATATATATATATATATATATATATATGTATATATATATATATATATATATATATATATATATATATATATATATATATACGTATATATATATATATGAAGAAATATAGTTTTAAGGTGTGCTATATTTATGGGATAAAGTGCTCAATATCAGAGATAGAGCGTGTGTAAATATAAAAGTGATCATAGAAGTCAACACTTAGAGGCGACACTCTGTTTCATGCTATATGCAATCGTCAGGCCACGTGTGCTGTTATTTTTCTCGGCTATTTATACATATACGGGTCAGTGGTGCATTGTGGGTAATCTATTATGGCGGTTATTTTACAAGAAGTCGTTTATTTATTTATTTGGGTTAAATTATTTTTCTTGTTTTTTTTAATTTATTTTTTGTTTCTTATTTTATTTATTTATTTATTTATTTACCTATTTTTTTAATTGGTGTTTTTATTATCGTAGTAAAAATTTGTTTATATCACTTATTTAATAGTTTTGTTTTGGTTTGAGAATTTAATTAAAGGTAATTGTTCAGTTTTGGGGTTGGTTGTTGTAGTTTATTCTAACTATTATTTTGGCAGAAACAGGTTTTAGTTTGTGTTTATTTGGGTTGATTATCTTTATTTGTTTTTTCTAACGGTAACTTTATCGGGATTGGTTAGATTATTTATTTACTTGGATGAATTTAGGTCAATTTATTTTACTTGTATATTTTCTCTTTTCGGTTTTCGATTTTTAAGTAACGTAGTATTTATTTTTTATTTTTTTTATTTATTTTTTTTTTATCGGTATATAACAGTTATAACTATTTTTATCGTCCGATTTTTTGGTTTGATTTTTTGAGTCTAACTAATATTTTGGTCATAATGGTTTGCTACTTTGTTTATTATTTACTTTATTTATTTGGGTTCGTTGTTTTTTGTTTTGTTTTTTTGTTATTATTCTTATTCTATTTCGTCTATTCTAACAGGTGTGATTTGTAATTTGTTTGGATTAATTAATTTTGCTTATTTTATTGTTATTTTGTTTATTTTGTTTATTTATTTTTTTTTTATTTTATTTTTCTGTTTTCAATTTTTAAGTAACGTAGTAAAAATTTGTTTTCATGTCTGCATTTTTGAGATGAGCTCGGATCTTTTATTTAATAATTTATTTTGGTCTGGGAAAGTAATGATAGCTATTTTTTCCTCCAAGCAAAGCTTGCAAATTTTTGATTGGTTGTTGTAGGCTGATGATCTTTTCCTTATTTTCCAAGATATTTTTGGTGTGATGTGCGTTTTGTTTTTAATTTCCCAGAGAAAGCATTGTACTGTTTGTATATTTACTATTTGTGAAAGATGTTTTGTGTGTATAATTTCTTTGTTTCCAGGGTCCTTCAGTTACTCCTATGTATACTTTTTCTTCATTATCTGGTGATTTTATCGTGGCTTGGTATATTCGTTGTTTTGTAAACAATTTCCGTTTAAGGACATTCGTTTCTTTATTCTGCAGTTGCACGGGTTTAATTTGTTCGTGTGGTTTGTTGATAATTTTCCTGTTGTGCTTTTTTATTATTTGTGCCATGTTCTCGGTGCAGCTGTAGCTGATTTTTACTGTGTTTTTGTTGAATATTTTTGTAGGGTGCTTGATTCCGGGAAGTGTTTGTGTAAGAGTTTGAAGAATATTTTTCCTATGTTTGTTTTACGTTTTTGCTGTACGGTGGGTTGAACCATATGATATTTCTTCTCCTGTTGGCCTTTTTTGTGTTTTGTGGTGAGTATGTGAGTGTTGCTCAGAATCTGCTATCTTTTAGGGCTGTTTCATAGTCTTTCTTAGCTTTGTTAAGCTGCGGCATAGATATAAAAACTAACCTAAACGAAGTAGATTTTCTAGATGTTACCTTCAACCTAAGAAAAGGCACATATAAACCATACAGAAAACCTAATGATAAACCACTCTACATACACACATCTTCCAACCACCTGCCTTCTATACTCAAACAGATACCAAAATCGATTAACCGCAGGCTTTCCGATAATTCCTCCAATGAATCCATATTTAACAAAGCTAAGAAAGACTATGAAAATAAAATAACTGCCATAATAGACTACCCAATAATGCACCACTGACCAGTATATGTATAAATAGTAGAAAAATAACAGCACACGGGCCTGATGATTGCATATAGCATGAAACAGACCGTCGCCTCTAAGTGTTGACTTTATGCTCACTTTTATATATATATATATATATATATATATATATATATATATATATATATATATATATATATATATATATATATATATCTATATATATATATATATATATATATATATATATATATATATATATATATATATATATATATATATATATATATATATCTATCTATATATATATATATATATATATATATATATATATATATGCACTTAATAAATCTGTAACCTAATGATGAAAAACATTTACAAAACAAGTATCTAATTTTTATGTCAGTATTATTTTCATTTTTGCATAATTTAAAGGACAATTTATCCATCGCACCTTGTAAATACATCTGTGTGTGTGTATATATATATATATATATATATATATATATTTTAAGACATGTTTATGTTTAGGCATTCTTTTTTATAGATACAAATATTTAAGTAAATGCTCTGTTTATAATAAACAGTATTAACAACATTTACTAGCCTGAATGTCTCCTTTTATTTTAGTGCATCTATCTATCTATCTATCTATCTATCTATATATCTATATATATATATATATATATATATATATATATATATATATATATGTATATATTATTCATTTGGACTTAATTTGGAATAATTTTTTGAATTTGTCCATTTCATAATGTGTATATATATATATATGTGTGTGTGATGATATAATTTTGTATAATTTTATATATCTACAAACGGTTTTTAGTAAAATATGACAAACTGGAAAGGTTTTTTCTGATGTCTTTCATCTGTTAAGATTTCATCAGACTGGGCTTTGATGATGTCTCATTCATGTGCATATGTAAACGTGTCAATGTCAACAAAGCCCAATCTTATGAAACCCTAATGGATGAAATACATCACAAAATATTTTTCATTTTGTATGTGTGTTACACATACACATACACACACATACAACAGTCCTCCAGATATACAAATCCCACAATTTGGCCCTTGCATGGAGTATTGTTGCCATATATGGTCTGGCGCCCCTTCTCTTTGCCTCGGGGTTCTTGAAATGCTCCAGAGGCGGATATGCACATGGTTGGCCCTGCCCTTTCATGTCTCCATCTACAGTCACTTTCTCACAGGGCTGTCATCCTCCTCTGTCTGTTCTACAAATACTTTCATGGAAATTGCTCCGAGGAGCTGCATTTGCTGGTTCCCAGACGTCATGAGTTTCCGCCTCAACCAGGCTGGCAACCCGCTCTCCCCCCTTCACTGTTGAAACTCCTAAATGTAGCCATCTCTTCTACTCTAATAGCTTCATGTCTCGCACCTCTCACCTGTGGAACTCCCTTCCCTTCTCCTGTTTCCCTGTGAGCTATAATCTCCAGCTATTCAAGTGTAATGTCAGTCGACATCTCCAGTTGCCTTAATCTATCCACTACCCTCATCCTTTCTTCTATCACTCCTATCTGATCTTGCTATTTTCTGTAACCCCTTGCATCTTAGTGGCTTCCCGCCTTGCTTGGGGTGAAATGCTTAAAAAAAAAAAAAATATTAACAACATTTATAAGAGGATGTATATTTTCTATGAAATTTCTCAGACATTCAGGCTGGAGATTTTCCTCAGTAACGGCTATCCGGAGGCCCTTATTGATTATATTATTAGTAAGAAGTCTATTCCCAGGGGCCTTCTAAATGTCCGGTGTATTTGAAGATTCCCTGGATTGGGGATAGGGATCAAGGTTTAATTAAGCAGGTTAGCAAGTCGGTTTCCGGTTGTTTCCCATCAGTTGCTTTACGTAGCATTTTTGAACCAGGTCTATTTTCCGTCTTTTCAAAAAGGATGTATTGCCCCACATCAAATTGAGTAATTTAGTATATGAGTTTAATTGCCAGTGTGCTGCTGGTTATGTGGGGTGTACAACCTTGCATTTGGAAACTAGAATCAATCAGCATGTACCTTTTCAAAATACGACTTGGTAAGATAGATAAAAATATGTTATCTTCCCCCATGAATATGGAATCGGCTATTGCTCAACATTTAGTTGAGAATATAGCCTGTGCCAAGTCGTTTAAAAAGAGTGGTTTAAAATTATTCATACAGCCGATTCCAACAATCATTTAAAGATTTTGGAATCGGTCTGTATAGGATTAAAAACCTCTCTCTGCTGGCAGAAAGAATTTGTAAAGTCCCTTAATCTGTTGGGGGATATTTTATTTTAACTGTCCATCGCTAATTTATTTACACATTATTTCCCTCCCTCGTTACAAATATATACACTTGTTTATTTTTTTTTAGCATGTTTCCCCCCTTTTTTTGTTCTTCATTTTCGTTACTGTTCTTTTTAATTAATTATCCAACAATTGTCTCCTGATGAGATGTTGGTTGAAAGGCCCTTAGAGACTAAAAAAAATTAATAAATTCCTAGTTTTTAAAACTATATATATATATATATATATATATATATATATATATATATATATATATATATATATATATGGCTAAAATTATGCTCATTTTTCAACATTGGTAATGTAAATTGACCTGGTTTGTGTATATAATATTTACTAATTCCTGCTTATATCCAATAGTCCATAGATAAATTCAAAAGTATATGTCTTGTTTTAAATTGATGCATCTCATTTAATAGATATATTTATCAAAATTACACAAAAATATCTTGAAATATGAAAATGTAAATTTATTCAATTGGCTTCAACCATGGCCTCCAGATGTCTTTTGGAATCTATGCAATTCTTCTGGATTGTCTCCTTGTTTATGTTGGTAAATCACACATAATAATCAATGTTATGTTTGCAGATTGGGGAGTTAGGGTATCAGATGTAAAGGTTGATGGTTGTCAAAAATTGTCTGACAGCTAAAGATTGGGTTCTCCTGTTTGTGTGGCATGTTATAGAGTCCTCTTGCTCAACATAGTGTCTTTTCAGCATGCACCCTCTTGACCCAGGGCAGCACTACCTCCTCAAGGCACTTGATATAGGTCTCTGTGTTGAGACTGAGGCCTTCACAAACAAATTTGGG
>CAHIKZ030000790.1:560000-690000 GCA_903632075.3 Acanthosepion pharaonis
ATATATATATATATATATATATACACAAATATTTGAGAAGAGACTTCCTTCTATGGTTACACGTAATCACAAGTTCATTTTGTTTGTTCAGCAGATTATGATTATTGATGTGTTTGAGAAGAGTTTTCTAATAGAAATAGGCACAGAGTACATTTATCTTTGTTGTGGTTAAAAGGTTTTGTTAAAGTGATGAGATCCCAATTTACTACAGGTGTGTAGTTTTCTGTCTGACTTTCCCAAAAATTTTAGAGAGTGCCATGGTATTTGAATATTGCTTATTGATAATTCTCATTTTATGATAGTAATATTGGGTAGGAGTGGAAACAAAATAAAATTTAATGTTGCCATTATGTTCAATGCTAGCTTTGTAAATAACACCTTTATTCATGCATTTAGAATTCAGTGGGCAGGTACTATTTTTTCGACAATTATAATTTTTTCAGTACTATCATTACTATTGAAGTTGTTTAAATGTTTTTTTAATATTAAATTATTATGTTGTTCTATATACTGCTCATGGTTTTTTGTACAGCTGTAGCGAATTTATTTCGTTGAAAATCTTGTTGAGCAATGGAATATTGCTGAAATGTTTGTGGATTAAATTAAGGAACATTTTGTTTATGTTGGTTTTGACATTACTGTTAAATGGTGGGTTAAAACCAAATTATGTTGTATTTATGCATTTTGTTTCCAGTCTTATTATTGTCACAGTATTCTAGATTAACTTTGTGTTTGCTTTTTATTAGTACATTTACATATTTAGTCTTATATTTGTTGAAAATATCTTTTATTACTAGAGTCAGTAGAGAGCCTATGCTGCACTGATTTGTGCAAGTTATTTAAAATTTCTGGAGGATGGTTAGATTCTTTGCTAATGTGTTTATGATTATAAAGTTCTTTAGTGAAAGGCTTTTATATTACTTTGGATAGTTCGAAAGTGGCATCCAAAAAGTTAATCATCTTAACATTGGTGTTAGTGGTGATATTTAGTTCATGATCCTTGAAATATTTAATAAGTTGTATTCTAAGCTGATCTGTTTGTTGTGGGTTGGCATCATGTAGGTGGATAACTCTGTACAGACCAGTGTTGATGCTATCAAAAGCATATCTAAGTCTCCACAGTAGTAATATACTAACCAATTCACATGCTTTCGCAGAATCACATGCTTCCCTTGCTATAGAGAAGTTTGGTTTGTTTTTTTTTGTTTTTTTGGTCCACATGAAACCAGTGTGAAATAAGATGAGTTTCTGGGCTTATTTGATGATGTTAGGCTCCTTGTCAGTGATGGTGCAATAATTTTTGGCCAGGGTTATAGCTGCTGCTAGCAGGTCTTCTGTGATTGATGGGTAGAAATTGGAGATGTCGAATTGCATAAAGGTGTATTCGTTTTTCTATTTTATTTTAGAAAATCAATTGATAGCATCTTTTGTATTCCTCCATTGGTTGATCCCTGTAGTGTATCTAGCATATTTGCAAGCTCGTTCGAGTATAGCCTTGCTGATTTTTCCTATGTGGTTATTGGATGGGTTAAGCAATCAGAACTGCAGATTATTGGGAAGATTATTCTTATGGTTCTTAACAGAGATGAAGGCCTGCTGCTTGTGTAATTTCTGTACTTTATCATCAATTTTGAGTTTTTGGGTTATTATTTTGGCCTTGTTATTAATATTCTTTCTCCATTCAGCTGGGGCTTTTATATATGTTTTATTGACCTCTTTGCAGAGAGCCTTGTGGTATTCATCAACATTAAAATAGTAGTGATTGCCTGTTTTATCAGATTGTATAATGATTCTGTTGGATTTATGGATATTGGTAATATATTTATATATATATAATATATATATATATATATATATATATATATATATGTGTGTGTTATGGTCCAATATCCTCGCACCACAGTTATGGTCTAAGGTTAGAACCAAGGAAGAACAACACGAACACAAGAGTAGATTAACAAGATATATTACAACAGAAATATAGTACAAGAAGTTGAAGGTGTTAGTAATGACTGTCTGTCTGGTTTAGAGTGAACTAATATTGTTTTGACTCATTACACCATTCATTCATTATACCTCTTGAGAGGTGCAGGATTTATAGTGTCAAGAAGAGTCCATTATCGTTATAGGTAAGTTTCCATAACAATATATATATATATATATATATATATATATATATATATATGTATCATTATATATGTCTGTATATGGTGTGCGTATATATATATATATATACACACACAAACACACGTTTCTGTATATGATATGCATACACAGGTCTGAATATATGATATAGCTACATGTATGTGTATATCTATATATGTGTGCATAAATAATGTGCATACACAAAATTAAAAATATAATGCATTATTTATTACAAATATTAGATTTATTAATAATAATGATAATAATTATTATTATTCATTAAAAATGCACATTGTTTATTTTTGACAAACCATGTTTGACAGCTATAATTGGCTTCTCCTGCTTGTGTAGTATGATGTAGTCCTGTTGCCAGACATAGGGTCTTCCAGCAGCCATCCTCTTGACCCAGGGCAGCACTACCTCCTTAAAGCACATGATGTAGGCCTCTGTTTTGAGGCCCTGTGGGAAGATATAATGGAGGCATAATGTTGTCATAACTAGTGACTCTAAACACCATGATGTTAGCTTAGCTGGATATTTGGTTTTCATCACTCTCAGTACAACTTTTTGGGGACACAGCAAGCCAGTGGTTGTTCTGTGGGTTCACCATCTTATTGTGGCAAAGATTTTCTCATCTGAGAAAAATCAAAGCATGTTTGGTTGAAGGGGATGCCTGAGTTTGTTCAAAAGCTTTATAATGCAGTCTTTCCTTGTATGACAATTATCAAATGTCTTCATGCACTACTTTCTTGATAAGTAACTCAGACACACCTGTGTCCCTGGCTATGGACCTGATTAACTTGGAGGTATCATTGTCAATCATGGCCTGGATCTCACCAACAAATTTGTGAGTTCTTTTCTGATCAGTACAATCAGAGTAAGTTTTCCCACCTGCCATACTTTTGTAATAACCATTAGACTCATCCAACTCTTTCCAAATCCTCTGCACTGTATACAGATTGACATCAAAACACTCTGAAATGTTCATATTGGAGTTTCCGGTGTGCATGTCAAGCAGTACAGCATGCAGTAATAATTCTAATTTCTGGCAGAGTGAATCATATCATGGTGATCTTTTTCTCACAGATGGTGCCCAACTGACCCTACTATACTGTGCAGTTGACAAAATTAAAAACAAACTACATGCCTCTGTGAAATTAAAAATATAAAATGTCAACAATTTGCATATGCACATGTGTATGTGAAACATATCTACATGTGTGTGTGCATAGAGTACATATATATATATGTGTGTGTTTATATAATAAATATGCATATATACATGTCTAATATATATGAAATTTGAGTAAATGAAAGCTCAACATTATACCAAAGCAATTCTATCTTTCAAGAGTCTGACATAATCTCAACAATAATCCTGTCTATAATTTGATGTCCTTTTCATTCCAACTGTTTGGACCATTGAACCCATTTTTTCTGTTGGTTTTGTTTCATCAATAATGTAATACAAAGAAAGTGTTCCAACCCTTGGAAAGATATCTCCATAATATTAATTTTGCACTAGATTGTCCTTCATATAGAAGGTGCACTAAAAATAAGAACCTCCAAATAAATTATTATATAAAATAAATATTCAAACTGACTGCCATTTTACTCAAGGACTTTATTGCTTTTTTGATCCATGGCCTTTGAACCCTTCTGATGTTATATTTCTTTCTGATGTTTGCATATTATAATTGCTTCATTTTGATTGTCTATTGTTTTGGCTTGATTGACATTAAAAAAAATAATTTAAAGGAGTATTTTTTGATGCCATGTCCCTTCAGTACATAAGTGATCACAAGTCTACACGGATTTTTCTTATTCTCTGTGAATTGCCATGATTTCTTGGCTTTTCTATTGCCTTCTATGCAGTCTTGATGTCTGTTTTCTACACTGGCTGCCACCAAAAGCTTCAAAGCTCAGTCAATGCTATGATTTAACCCATAACTGGGGAGGGAAGACGAGATCAAGCGCTACCATTTGCAAGAAATTAATGTGAAAGTAAATGCAATGGACTAGGCCAGAATTTGAACTTGGCTTACCAATTCCATTTTCCACACTAATAACCATTATGTTATCCACACATCCTTACAAATGATATTAGAGAAATATAATTATTTTATGAAAAAAAGAAATAAAGAAGATATAAAAAGTGTACATATATGCTTCTCCATAGTTTGGAATTCAGAATTTTCTTTCTCTTATACTGTTTGTCGCCCAACCCTGCCCTTGGGGCCCACTGCCATATCCAAACCAGCTGAAGTTGCATAGTTTATGGGGATATGTGTGGAACATAATTGTTAATCCTAAACTTGAACCGGTTAAGATTGTGGTGATTGGGAAAGCATCCACTTGGGTGTTGGGAAGAAACTGCTTGAGTGGAACTTAGATTTTCACCAAAGGAATACAAAGGGAATGAGGGTGGTTCTCTACAATGTATGCTGCATGGCAGTTCTTAGCTGTGACAGAACTGGCAGAACTAAGTAATGTAGCTCATCTAAACACTAGGGAATAGCAATAGAGCAGGGAGACTCTTGTGACATTTTGTCTGTGAGAAAGGGGTTGTAGGGTGGAAAATAATTCCTTACTCACAATGATGTGGAGATGCTTTTGGACTATCGAGACTGCAGAGTGAAGACTGGGCAGCTCCTGCACATATATGCCATTTTTGGTCTGAGCTGGCTCTTGTAAATGTAGAAGTACTGACTGGAGTGATACAGGGAACTGACCGTTTTTCCAGCATCTTTAGCAGTGAATCATACGTATGAGTTCAATTTGAGGTCTGGGCTGAGCTTAAGTTCAAATAGGTGTTCATGGTACAATGCCTCTCTGAGAGAACATCTGTTCATTATGATTGGTGAAAGTTCTGGGTTTGATTGATGATGGTGGAATGTCACTAATTTGGTTTTCAGGGCATTGAATGTGACCAGCCAATTTTCCTTCCCCCACTGAGCTGTTAGAGTTAAATCAGCTGCCAAACTCTGGTGATCTAGGATAGAAAGTTGTGGAGGGCCATGAGCGCCCATGTTCTGAAAGCACACAACATATATAAAAATAAGAATGCAGAACAAGTATGAGGGTGTATAATATATATATATATATATATATATATATATATATATATATATATATATATATATATATATGTGGGCATATGTTTGCAAGAAGAAAAAGAAAAGGTTATTTGTCTATTGTTTTGTTTTTATCAGTTCTCTCTTTGATGCTGACTTAATTAACAGAGCAATTCAAAAGCTATCTATTATCTCATGGCCTCTAGACTTTTGACCCCTTCCTATTCCACTTGATCTCACCCTGAAAATATGTAATATTAATATTTTGAAGTATATATGAAATGCATTTGAGAATTAAATTATGCTAGGTATGTATTTCACTTTACAATTTGCTGTAGAAATTGTCATCAAATATTTCATTGTTAACTATTATATGAGTGAGAGGATTAAATGAAAACAAGACAATACAAAATCTTGTGGTATGTACAGATAGAAAGATAGTTGAAGTAATCTATGAGGTCTGAGTGAATTTTTACAAGCAGCATTTTTTTTTCTGTGTCCATTCAGGACATTGGTAATCATAGTTTCCCACGTGTCTTTTGTAGCTTTTAGTAATTTTGTCTTTTTGTTATTTCTCTTAAGCCCTGTTCTGACATCCATTTACACAAGCTTGTTATTTACTGTTTTCCTCTATCCCTCTTGCCTTAAACATGTCTTGTCAGTGTCGGATTTTCCAAGCCCTCTTTCCACATTATGTGCCTTAGTAATTTCAACTGCCTCTTTCTGATGTTAAGTGTCCTTTTTGGTTCCATTTTCTATAAAACATTTTTATTGCTCATATGTTCAGTCCATAGTACTCTTGGCATCCTTCTGAAGAACCACATCTCTATTGCCTCAAGTCTCTTTTTCATCTGTGAGCATTCACTGCTATATAACAGGACTGATATTACATAACAGTTTAGTATTCTTTTCTTTCTTTCTAACAAATTTAGTTTGCAAAGGAATTAGTAGTACACACTTCAGGTATTTTTGCCTATAATTAGAAGAAAAACAAACATCTTTATCAGTTTTTATAATGTATAAAATTATTTTTAAATGATTATAATTGTTTTGAATTTGTTTCTGGTTTCTATTTTATTATATTTTCTGATTTTAAATTAAGGATGACTCTCAGGTGCCTAATACAAGAGAAGTGGGGGAAAAATCATTTAAAGGGTCAAAAATTTAGAATATAAGTAAAATAAAAAATGTTTTTTTTTATGACTGTAAAATCCCACTGTTTATTTTATGCATGGCAATAAATATTTTACAGTAGTTTTTATACCAGATTATGGCAATAAAGTACATCCGCCAGTAAGGCTTCTAATTGGGAGATTGGAGGTTTTGAGGAGTGTGGAACCGCCTCTTAATTGCTGTTGTTCCCAGGTTGTCCCCTGACCTAGGGTGGTATCACCTGTTAATCCAAATAGTGAATCCCCAAGCAAAAACAAAACCCTATCAAAATATAAAAAAACTTTTTATAGTAAAATTACCTACAATGCATATTTATAGCAAAATGAACAGCAATATATTTTATAATAGAATTATCAACAATACATTTTATTTGTAGTTGAAGGCAAGCAATTGCATCCAAAATATATTTAGTTGAAGCCATAAAATTGTATTCAAAATATTTAGATTTCTGCATTAAATAACCCATAGAGGCTGATACGTTGCTAAACAAAATCAATGAAACAACCAACATGAAAGAATGTTTTCATTACATTAATCCATATATCGTACAACTTCTTAAAGAAATGAAACTGTATTCCAAAATATAACTTCAACAAAATTACAAGATAAAATGCATATCTCACTGCCTGTAGTAATTATATCCACACAAACATGTATATGCACAAAAAGCTGAGTATTATCTACCATTCAACTGTGAGAGCAGAATAACATATATATTTATAACTTCAAAGTGCCCAAGAAAATTCAATTTCAGTATTAAATGACCCATGAGAAGTTGATATGCCGTTAATCAAAAGAAACATACCAGAGGATACTTGAACAATGTCTTTACTACTACTCATTATTAAGTTTTCTTCAAGCTTCTCATATTTAAAAAGTCAAGAAAACAATTCCTTACCCACATTGATATGTTTTTATGTATCATGGACATCTTAATGTTTTTCATTTACTGAAACTGCAATGGTTAAAAAAAAGATTACAAAATGGCATTAAGTTTTTTTATAGAACGGAACATGGTAATTCTGGAAAGATTATTAAAAGAGCAATGGAATTATTTTTGTTTTTTTAAATGTGGTGGAATAGAATCTTTCAGCATGTGTTATATCATCAAAGCATGCAAGTAAGATCTTGAATAAACTATAATAATTTTAAGTAAATCTCGTCTTTTGTTGAACTAGTATTGATTATTAGATTGCCATCGGCATTTATCCAAAAATTATCACTGTGTTTCATGTATAGTCACATAGTAATATATATTTGAGATGTAACAAGAGAGAGCTATGGTAGGATGGTTTATTCTTCCATTTGTATTTCCCCTGTTATGAGCATTATTATATCCATAATTCATGGATGGAATGGAATGGCTGAAAGGAAAAGGAATGAGAAACATGCTTTGTTCTCAGAGAGACTTTTATATCGCTAAGACATTCACAAAACTATATGTATATATATATATATATATATATATATATATATATATATATATATATATATATATATATACACACATGTCCCACATGGAAAACAGTATATCATATATATATCTATAAAGCAAAGCATAGTGTAAGGAGAAATAAAAAGGAAGAGTCTTGCATATAATGTGGAGATATTACTTTACCTGGAGAAGCCATGTTTGGGACTCCAGATTCAAACAGGCTGGATTCATCTACTATTTTCCAGGCAAGGACATATTCCAATGAAGGGGAAATGGCAAGTCTTTGGTTTTCTCAAATTGAGGACTGTGAGCAGTGTTTCTTTCTGTATTTGGGAAAGATATTTCCCTAAGGGGAAATGGAACCATGGACTTGTAAACTGTAGCATTTGCTGGAGGAGGCAGATTTAGCCTGAGCCTGAGCCAGAGCCCCTTGGCTCAGGCAAAAAAAAAGCAAAAAAAAGCAACTGCTTGATTTGGCTGTTGTAAACAAAACTCAATGACTGTATACTCTTGTCACTATATGAAGTGATGTCACCAAGTGGCCATCATCTGACTCATGTAACTTATCTCCACCAAAGGGATATAATTGCCTTCTGTATCCCTACAGAGAGAGGGTACAACTAAAATAATCCCAATATAAAATTACTCTCTATAAACAACCACATCAATAGAGACTTAAGTTTCTCATTCATTAGAAACTGCCTTCTAAGCTCCGAATTGACTGAGTTCATTGATCTAATAAAGGAATTTAATTGATCAAGAAAATCTGGTGATGACCCCAATATGGAAACATTTCAAACCTTATCAGGAATACAACAATGAGGGAGTGAGAGCCCCATGCTATTTAATCTTTTGCTAGATTATTCTCTACACATTTACAAGAAAAGATGTGAAGAAATGGCCACTAACCATTTAAGCAGTATATACCACATCCAAAATGAAGATAGAAGACAGTGATCCTGCTTTCCATCCCAGAGCCAATGTACTGACAATGAAGAGTGACTATGTTGATGACATAGGTATTCATAGTTGGGATAAGAATGATCTTGATCAGAAAATCAACATCCTCTTCCAAGTGTTCCAAGAAATAGGAAATAGTTTCTATTTTGGAAAGATTTATCTATGATCTGAAATTAGAATGAAAGCAGTGATGGCACCTACCCTGAATCCATCATAAAAATTCAGGATTTGGAATTAGAAATACTAAATACTTCAAATACCTTGGAGTATTGATCAGTTATAACAAATTTATTATAAGTGAAAAGAAAATTGAACATAGTAAATGCAGCATTGGGGGTAATTTCATCCAACTTCATAAAATTGCCACAAAACTAAAACATTAACTAAAAAATTCAAGTCATGTTTTTATATAGGCCCATCAGATCAAGACTTTCATATGGATGGCACCAAATCTGTTAAGAAATATCTAAACTGTCAGCTGTATACAACTGCTTTCTAAGATGGTTAAAAATGGCTTTGAATGAGTGAAGCCTGTGGGTCTTAGTGAAAACCATCCTTCTTCAAATCTTGTAAACTGGCACCACAGAATGACAAACAAAGAACTGTACCAGATAACAGAATAAATATCACATGTAACTTGAAGTGAAGATAATTTCATTATGAAGATGATGACATCTCATACTACTTCAAATATACTGGAAAGTGTGATTAAAGCTACTGAAGTTGAAAAATTGTTTGATGAGAAAGATTTTTTTAACTTCAGCCGATAGTAGTACTGTTTATTATTTTTGTTGTAAATTCTCAAGAACAAAGAAATTGTATAAATTCACTTTCATATGTTTAGGCTTTATTACAATTATAATCATTGATTTTTAAAATAATAAACATTGCTGAGGAGTGAAAGTAGTTAAAGTAATAGTGGTGTCAAGGGAAAAAAAATGACCTTTTGACACTTTTTTTTATGGGCATAAAGGTCCAAGTTTGCCAATATTTTTTTCTGCCCTTTTCCTTTTCATTAATATATTTATATTTTCTCTTTCAAAATGTCACTTATGTTCATCCATTTCCCTCTTTCTTAATAAATATATCTGTTTTTAGAGCATTCGTTATATTAAATATATTACGTGATCATTATTGGCATATACTGTTTGCCTTCGTCTTTTGTACTATATTATGGTTTATATTATGATCAGATCCTAACAATAATTATAACTTTTACTTTTCTATAGGATGTTATTATAACCAAACATTTAACTCCGCATGATCTTACATCATTGTACAACCATAAAAACCATTCATTACATGAATGTATTAACTACCTTACCTACAGAGTTGAGTTAATAACTCAGGTCATTGCCATTATATGTGGCTGATGTTACATGCAACTACCATTTTAAATATATTGTATGATTATCCCTCCTTGACTGTCAAAGGACTCCTCTTAATGGCTGCTAGGTGGCATTGTATAAAGTAGTATAAAAGAAAATAAATCAATTTTTCTCTTTCTCTCTCTCACTTCTTTTGTTCTTCAACCACAGGATGCTATAATGACAAAATGTTCACATTTCCCTTTTGGGGAGATTCCTTAATTCATCCATTGGTGGCGGAGGAGGTGGGGGATGGCCTGACGTTTTAGCCCCAAATGACCCATGTGGTGCATTGCATACAAAACACCACAGTATCTCAACAACAATTTATCAAATAGATACAGATTTCCATTCAACACAAGAAAGTTTCCCAGTTCAATGATCGAGACAATGACGCTACAAATTGGACTCTCATAACATAAACTTACCCTAACATCACTACAAGTTTCTCAAAGAAACATATTGTCAGTTACTGAATAAATAGCAAAATTCATAAAAAATTTTTTGGAGTTTGTGTATATTCATAGTGTAATGCAGAAGTCAATAAACTTCAAGGCTGTATGATATATGGCTATTAGAAAAAAAAAAAAAAAACTTTTTATTTCTAGTTAATTACTACTATGAACAAAATACACTATGGAAGAATTGGAGATATATATTCAACAGTTATTGCAACAAATGCAATAGGAATGGATTGAATATCAAGAGCAGATAAAGGCAATCCTAGGAAAGCAAAGAACAGACAATGCATCAATTTTTTTTTTGCCATACTCAGTCGCTACCTTAATTAATGAATTTCATTACATCCCAAAAGAAAACATTACATTTCTATTGTATTTAAGAAGGCACAAGGCCATTTTCAGAGAAGAATGTCAAGGACGGTTGGATGAAAAGAATGTACGTCTTCTGTTATGAAAACTGTGCCCTGATGAATTTCATTTTGCTGAATACCCCAGAAAAAGTGTCATTTGATGAAACAGTGTCAATATTATCAAAAATCTTTGCTGAGAAGAATTCATTGTTTTATACATGTTGGTAGTACATGAACCTTACTGAGGATGAATATGAGGATTTTATCACTTATTCCAGTAAAGTCAATCATGCATGTGATAAATTGAAACTTGTCTCCAGACAGATTTAAATGTCTAATCTTTGTTAAAGTTTTAACATCATTTAACGATGCAGAAATATGCTCTTGAATATTTACTAAATTTGAACAGTATTCAAAGTTAACATTACAGGCAGTTGCAGAAGAGTGCCAAAAACAATTGTCAATTTAAGACACGATACAGTGAAAATCAAGCAGAGTGGCACAACAGAAATGCAAATGGTTAGGAAAAAGGCAGTACTACCAAACAAAAAAACCCAGAATAAAAATACTGTAAAACTTAACCCATGCTATGGCTGTGGTAGGCTTCATTTCAGAAAGGACTCTCCATTTAAAATCAAAAAATGATTTAAGTGTAGACAAACAGATCACAAATGTAGCTACTGCAAGTCCAAAAGCAAAAGAAATACACATATTAACTTGCAGAAAGTAATGCTTCCAACTAAAAAACTGGAAAGTTCAAATAATAGAAAATTCATGACAGTACAAATGAATAATGCTATGGTGAGATTTCAATTGGACACTGGTAGCGATATTACAACTAATGCCTCACTTGAGAAAAACTGACAAAGTTATAATAGAAATATTGGCCAAGAAATTAATTTTTCTTGGTAAAATCATGTGTAACATTACCCTTGGAATTCCAATCGGTTGTGGACTGGAGCAGGGATTGGCTGGTTAACTTTAATGCCTCAAAAACAAAACTGCTTTCTATTACTCACCAGAGAGAACCATCCCTGCCTCCCATTAGAATGTCTGATGCTCAACTTCACGAGAACACCTCTTTGTGACTGCTTGGTCTCACATTGTCTGCTGACCTGAGATGGAATACATTGAGTCAATAGCTTCACCCACCGCAAGGAAAGTCAGCTCCCTGTGCCGTGCCAGGAAATTTTTCTCGCCAGAGTCAATCCTTCAAATCTACAAATCAACCATTTGCCCTTGCATGGAGTATTGCTGCCATATATGGTCTGGAGCCCCTTCTATTTGTCTCAAGGTCCCTGATAAAATCCAAAGACAGATATGCAATGTAATTGGCCCTGATCTGGCGTCTCATCTGCAGCTGCTCTCTCACAGACATTCAGTTGCCTCCCTCTGTCTTTTTTACAAATACTTTCACGGTAACTGCTCTGATGAGCTGTTTTACGCTGGTTCCCAGACTTCATGAATTTAAGCGTTCAACTAGGCTGGCATCTTGTTCTCGCCCTTTCACTGTCAAAACTGTTAAATGTAGCCGTGTCTTCTACTCCAATAGCTTCATGCCTCGCACATCTCGCCTGTGGAACTCCCTCCCCATTTCTTGTTTTCCTGATAGCTATAATCTCCAATTATTCAAATGTAATGTCAATCGACGTCTCCAGATGCCCGGATCTATCCCTTAACCTTTTCTTCATCCTTTCCTCTATCACTCCTCTTTGCTCTCGCTCCAACTCTCTGTAACCCTTTGCATGCTAGTGGCTTCCTGCCTGTCTTGCTTGGGGTTGAATACTTAAAAAAAAAAAAAAAAAGCTAAAAATGCAGACATTTATGTATTTAAAAATTCCAACTTGAATTTACTAGGCATCAAGTAGATAGAATTATTTGGACTATGGAATTGGCTGGTTAATTCTGTGGAAAAATTGATTGTATGACAGAAAAAGATTATAGCTAAAGAAACACTCAGTTAACTAAAAAATAAATTTGCATATATTTTCTCAGAGGAGTTGGGAAAATGTGCAATACTCAAAGACATTTTTTAAATTAAAAGAAAATGTGGTACCAGTGTTTAAGACTAAAAGAATTACACCTTTTGCTGCGTTGGAGTCTATTAACACCAAACTAGATCGGTTAGAAAATCGTGGAGTTATTGAAAAAATAGATTATTCAGAATGGGCCACACCAGTGGTTTATATTAGAAAAAAAAAATACAGTTATATATAGATTTTTCAACTTGACTGAATGACTGCCTCCTACCACATGCATGTCTCCTCCCAACTCCAGAGTATCAACTAAAGAAAGTGCATATCTAAGGGGGGGGCTGAGTCCAGAAGAGGACTTGGATGACATAACATAAATGAAATCAGCTAGATTAAAAAAAAAAAAAAAAATTTAAATTAATAACTTCCAGTACCCTTTGTTTGTGCACATGGGTAGTTACACCGACATAACAAATTTAGTCTGATGCGGTCCTAAAAGATGAAACCTGTCACAGGAAAACTTTTTCCACTTTGTCATATATATATATATATATATATATATATATATAGCTTAAGCTTCACTTTACCTTTTATTCTTTTCTAATCAAATGTTATTTTGTATATGTGTGTTTTTTTTTCTATTGTTCTGGTTATTTTCAAAAATGAGATTGGTCTTTTTATCTCATTTGACCTCATTATCTGCATTAAAAAAAATGACACACAAAGATCAGACACAAGTGATGAAAATGAATAATTAATTATTCAGTGTATGTGTGTATTATAGATAAGGCTTAGAAAGCCCTCCAGCACTGGGTTTATTTGTTATTTTTTTAAATACTGTTATACAGCCAGTGATAGTATTTCTTATTGAAGGTTTGAGAGAAAAAGCATTTGGTAATCATTTTCAGTAGAATAAAATTGAGTCACAAATTTCTAACCTCCACATTATCCTAAATATTCACCAGTAATTATTGTTGATGTCACATATTGGTATTTAACATTCTAAATATAACTTTCAGTGTTCTCTGTTTTGTGGTAGAGTATTTTATATTGCCAGGCCAATGCAAATAAAAAAAAATAATTTTGTTCTGTAAATCTTTCTCCGTCTCTCTCTTCCATTTCATTTTAATGTCATATAATTCAGTTACTTCCTTAGCTATTTGGAATGTACGTTAAGCCCTGCCAATACCTCATAAGTAATAGACTATTCTGTTTTGATCATGCAGAAAAAATGAAAAAGACTTATTAAAGACGCTGTTTGGTTTCAGTGAAAATAAGAAAGAAGATAGAGGAGGCCATAAATGTATTGTTTTTAACTTCTGCTTCAGTGGAATGGAAAAAATGTCAATTTCAAATCTTTTCATTTGTACCCCCCTACTTCTTTAAATAAAGACCTTCATTTATATTTATAATTGTTATTGTATTATTTTCTTAAAGCTGTTTAGCGCAAATATTAGGTGCTGCAATAGGGGAATTTCCACAGGTATTTTATAGTCATAGAATATACAAGGAGCTTATTCAATCATATATAGTCAATAGAATATACAAGGAGCTTATTCAATCATATATAGTCAATAGAATATACAAGGAGCTTATTCAATCATATATAGCCAATAGAATATACAAGGTTTATTCAATCATATATTCAATCATATATAGCTTATTCAATCATATATCAATCAATAGAATACAAGGAGCTTATTCAATCATATATAGCCAATAGAATATACAAGGAGCTTATTCAATAGAATATACAAGGAGCTTATTCAATCATATATAGCCAATAGAATAGAATATACAAGGAGCTTATTCAATCATATATAGCCAATAGAATATACAAGGAGCTTATTCAATCATATATAGCCAATAGAATATACAAGGAGCTTATTCAATCATATATAGTCAATAGAATATACAAGGAGCTTATTCAATCATATATATTTATTCAATCATATATCAATAGAATATACAAGGAGCTTATTCAATCATATATAGTCAATAGAAATAGAATATACAATAGGAGCTTATTCAATCATATATAGTCAATAGAATATACAAGGAGCTTATTCAATCATATATAGCCAATAGAATATACAAGGAGCTTATTCAATCATATATAGTCAATAGAATATACAAGGAGCTTATTCAATCATATATAGCCAATAGAATATACAAGGAGCTTATTCAATCATATATAGCCAATAGAATATACAAGGAGCTTATTCAATCATATATAGTCAATAGAATATACAAGGAGCTTATTCAATCATATATAGCCAATAGAATATACAAGGAGCTTATTCAATCATATATAGCCAATAGAATATACAAGGAGCTTATTCAATCATATATAGTCAATAGAATATACAAGGAGCTTATTCAATCATATATTCAATAGAATATACAAGGAGCTTATTCAATCATATATAGCCAATAGAATAGAATATACAAGGAGCTTATTCAATCATATATAGCCAATAGAATATACAAGGAGCTTATTCAATCATATATAGCCAATAGAATATACAAGGAGCTTATTCAATCATATATAGCCAATAGAATATACAAGGAGCTTATTCAATCATATATAGCCAATAGAATATACAAGGAGCTTATTCAATCATATATAGCCAATAGAATATACAAAGAATATACAAGAGCTTATTCAATCATATATAGCCAATAGAATATACAAGGAGCTTATTCAATCATATATAGCCATAATAGAATATACAAGGAGCTTATTCATCATATATATATATACCAATAGAATATACAAGGAGCTTATTCAATCATATATAGCCAATAGAATATACAAGGGCTTATTATTCAATCATATATAGCCAATAGAATATACAAGGAGCTTATTATTCATAATCATAGAATATAGACTTATTCAATCAATAGCCAAATATACAAGGAGCTTATTCAATCATATATAGCCAATAGAAATACAAGGAGCTTATTCAATATAAGCCAATAGAATATTCAATCATATATAGCCAATAGAATATACAAGGAGCTTATTCAATCATATATAGCCAATAGAATATACCAATAGAATATACAAGGAGAGCTTATTCAATCATATATAGCCAATAGAATATACAAGGAGCTTATTCAATCTAATAGAATATACAAGGAGCTTATTCAATCATATATAGCCAATAGAATATACAAGGAGCTTATTCAATCATATATAGCCAATAGAATATACAAGGAGCTTATTCAATCATATATAGCCAATAGAATATACAAGGAGCTTATTCAATCATATATAGCCAATAGAATATACAAGGAGCTTATTCAATCATATATAGCCAATAGAATATACAAGGAGCTTATTCAATTATTCAATCTTATATAGCCAATAGAATATACAAGGAGCTTATTCAATCATATATAGCCAATAGAATATACAAGGAGCTTATTCAATCATATATAGCCAATAGAATATACAAGGAGCTTATTCAATCATATATAGCCAATAGAATATACAAGGAGCTTATTCAATCATATAGCCAATAGAATACAAGGAGCTTATTCAATCATATATAGCCAATAGAATATACAAGGAGCTTATTCAATCATATATAGCCAATAGAATATACAAGGAGCTTATTCAATCATAGAATATATAGCCAATAGAATATACAAGGAGCTTATTCAATCATATATAGCCAATAGAAATATACAAGCCAATAGCTTATTCAATTATTATATAGCCAATAGAATATACAAGGAGCTTATTCAATCATAGAATATAGCTTATTCAATAGAATATACAAGCCAATAGGAGCTTATTCAATCATATATAGCTTATTCCAATAGAATATACAAGGAGCTTATTCAATCATATATAGTCAATAGAATATACAAGGAGCTTATTCAATCATATATAGCCAATAGAATATACAAGGAGCTTATTCAATCATATAGCCAATAGAATATACAAGGAGCTTATTCAATCATATAGAATAGCCAATAGAATATACAAGGAGCTTATTCAATCATATATAGCCAATAGAATATACAAGGAGCTTATTCAATCATATATAGCCAATAGAATATACAAAGAGCTTATTCAATCATATATAGCCAATAGAATATACAAGGAGCTTATTCAATCATATATATAGAATATACAAGGAGCTTATTCAATCAATAGAATATACAAGGAGCTTATTCAATCATATATAGCCAATAGAATATACAAGGAGCTTATTCAATCATATATAGCCAATAGAATATACTTATTCAATCATATATATACAAAGAAGCTTATTCAATCATATATAGCCAATAGAATATACAAGAGCTTATTCAAGCTTATTCAATCATATATAGCCAATAGAATATACAAGGAGCTTATTCAATCATATATAGCCAATAGAATATACAAGGAGCTTATTCAATTCAATAGAATATACAAGGAGCTTATTCAATCATATAGAATATAGCCAATAGAATATACAAGGAGCTTATTCAATCATATATAGCCAATAGAATATACAAGGAGCTTATTCAATCATATATAGCTTATTCCAATAGAATATACAAAGAGCTTATTCAATCATATATAGCCAATAGAATATACAAGGAGCTTATTCAATCATATATAGCCAATAGAATATACAAGGAGCTTATTCAATCATATATAGCCAATAGAATATACAAGGAGCTTATTCAATCATATATAGCCAATAGAATATACATAGAATATACAAGAGCTTATTCAATCATATATATAGCCAATAGAATATACAAGAATATACAAGGAGCTTATTCAATCATAGCTTATTACAAGGAGCTTATTCAATCATATATAGCCAATAGAATATACAAGGAGCTTATTCAATCATATATAGCCAATAGAATATACAAGGAGCTTATTTAATCATTAAGAATTATGATTAATGAGAAAATTCAGATAGCAATAGTGTGTAATTTTCATCAGTACTGCTAAGGGATTATTCTTTGAACAGTGTGTCTGCAATGACAATATAAATAAGATCTTCTCTAACGAGACTGATGAGCAGCATATTTATCAATAATAATGCATGTCAGCAGTGATATTGTTGAGTGATTTTTTTTTGGGGGGGGGTGATTTTTCTTTAACAGCTTTGTCACACAATGACTATAAAATTGTTGTTTTTGCATGTGTTTCTTTTATTAAAGGTGTTGCCTTGTGTTTGTGCTGTGTACAGTGTGGGATTGGTTGATGGCTAGAGAGAAAATGCAAAAATGTTTGTGCTATTCTTTGAGCATCATAGATTCAGAAGAGACAAAACTGATGGCTGAAAGGAAAGGGTTCCTGCACCAGTGTTTTTATTTTCTTCTTCTAAATGTGTGTGTGTGTGTCAGTGATCTTTACTAAACCAACATCTGGGATGGAACTCACAACCTTTTAGCCTCCAGTCCTGTTTTACCTCCTAGCCATAAACACAAATACCAAATAATAGAATTACCTGATCTCAGAAGAATTTTCACCTTTTTATGTTATTTATATATATATATGTAGTGAGATGGGTAAATTGTTGCCATTTTATATTTTTAATTTCGTGCATGTGTCTTGTTTGTTTTTGATTTTGTCTACTATGCAGTATACTAGGGTCAGTTGGGCACTGTCTGTGAGAAAAAGAGCACCATGACATAATTTACTCTGCCAGAAATTTGGAAATGGCATATTGTACTGTTTGGCATTCATGCCGGAAGTTCCAATACAAATATTTCAGAGTGTTTAGGTGTCAATCTGAGGATAGTGCAGAGGATTTGGAAAGAGTTGACTGAGTCTGATGGTAATTGAGGTGTTTGGAGTGATCACTAGTGATGGCAACATTATGCCTCTATTCATCTTCCCACAGGGCTTCAGACTCAACATGGAGGCCTACATCAAGTGCCTCGAGGAGGTAGTGCTGCCCTGGGTCTAGAGTGTGACACCAGGATTCTGTATCATGCCACACAAACAGGAGAACCCAGTCATGGCTGTCACAATTTCTGTGACCACATCACCCCTGACCACCTAACTCCCCTGATTATAATGTGTAAGCACAGTTGAGCGAGAGAGCAACAAAACTCCTTGTAACACCGAAGATGAACTGAAGGCAAGAATTTATGGCAGCATTCACCAACTTAAAGAAGGGGACCATCCAGAAGAGTTGCAGGAGATTCTGAAGTCGTCTGGAGGGTGATTTTATTGAATAAATTTACTCTTTAGTATTTCAAGATATTTTTGTGAAATTTTGGTAAATATATCTGTTAAAATGAGATATCACTGTTATTTTCATTTTTGTGTAATTAAGATGACAATTTATCATCATCTATATATATATATATATATATATATATATATATATATATATATATATTTCTTCCTTTCTTGCTTTGTTTGCAACCTATCTCTTATTTTTTTTGGTGCTTCTTTTTCTCTTGTTTTTGTTTTTTTTTTTCATTTCAAAATTCATGATGGCTTTATTTTTCTTTCTTTCTTTTTTTTTTGTTTAATGTTTGGGTATTCTTTTATGTCTTGTTCCTGTAATTTTTCTTTTCACCATCACATTAATCCTGGGTTTCAAGTTTTGTGTCATTTTTTTTTCCATTTAGCCTCGTGTGCTGTTTTTTTCTGCTTTCTTTTCTTGGTGTTCTTTTTTCTGCATGCTTTTTGACTTTGTGGATTTTCTTAATTCTGAACAGAAACCTGATTCCTCTAAGACTTTTTGTGTCAACTGTGAACTATTGATTTCTTCTACTCTATGGTTTTGGCACATTGTTTTTGAATTGGTGATTGGTTCAATTGGACCATAGTTCTTATTTGTTTTAGTATACCTCATTAACACCAAAGTAGTGATATGGATACAGAGTGGGGGTATATAGAATGTGATTTTTTTTAAAAATAATTAAAAAAGAGTAAATATTGAAATATCGTTTTGATGATTTTCATATTAAAAAAGTTTTTACATAAAAATGATTTTTACAAAATGTTTGCTTGAAAAACAATAAAAATTAAATTTTAAAATTATGTAAAAGTTGCTTTTCAAAAACAGATCAGTTTGCCCATGTACATCTATGAATTGCAAATACCTTACAGTTATATAAAAAAAATTTATATTTTTATTTGTCAATATGATTATTTGATATTTTATTTTTATGACATTGAAAATGTGTTATAAATATATAACTGAACCAAGAGCAATTTTAGAATTTAGTTTTGAGATAAATAAGAGATCAGAACCAGTTTGTAAGCTTGACTGCTTCCAAAATATAATCAGATGTCATTTTTCTTCCTGTCAGAAGCAAAGTTATATTTTAAATATAATCCTATAATTAAATAAAATCCTTTTGTAACGTATAGAAATCCTCACAGTTTTCTAACCTTTTGGCTAGAACAGATATCTAAAACTCAATGACACAAAAAGGCCATTATGTATTTAGGGAGAGGTGCAGTGGTCGCAAACCCTGTGGCCTATTTCTCAACCATGGGCTCCACAGACTTAGGGACAGTGTTCTATGAACCCATAAAGCTAAATTAAATCAGTTGGGTATTTTTCAGCAATAGGAATTGAGGGCAGAGAGAAAAGCAAAATTTTATCATATTCTAGTTGCTTGTGTTTAACTTTAAAAAAAAAAAAAAAATGAAACGAAATTTAGATGTGACTTTTTAAAAAGAATCATTGCGTGTCAAATTGCAAGGCAAAAACATGTCCCATATCAGCTAATACAGGACATGTCCTTCAGCATCAAAATCTAGTTTTTTTCTTGGAGAAGAACTAGAACAGACTGACCTTGAAATTGATTGACTCTCTGTTGCCACTTGGTGGTTAGGTCTAGCTCTACTGCTACTGCAACAATAATAAAAGGGTGACGGACATATTTATTATACTTATTAGATTCTGAGGAAAATATTGGTAATGCAAATGGTTCCCATGGGCCGCAGAAAGATAGTATATGGACTGCATATATCCCACATGCTGCATGTTTGAGACCCTTGGACTAGAATGTAATATTGATTAGCATGGGATTTGCTTATCCCTTTGGTGGGATCTGAAGCTAGTTGCTGCAGAAGGTCTAAATAAAGTCTCAGTAAGTGTGCCTGGATTTGAAGCCAATATTTATTAAATTCAAATCTATGATCTCTTACTGGGGGCCAAAGTTTTTATTAAGGCCTTCTCTAGGAATTAGTTTAAAACCACCCAATACTATAGACAGAACATGTAAGCAACAAGGAAGTTATATGGAAAATGGAAGCAACAAGGGCAGAATCAGAAAGAGACAGCTAAAACATTGAAGAGAGAAAGAAAGTGCATGAACCAGTGGGCCACATACCTGATGAGTTTGTGTGAATGAATAATAGAATAGGGAGTGGATAATAAAAAATGTGGATGATAAAATGACAAACATTACTAAGAGCTGCAAGAAATAGGAGGTTGTGGAGAGCAATGATCACCCATATCTTGAAGTGACATGACATATAGAATTGATGTATTGAATTGTGACTTATTTGAAAGTCATCACCACCATAAATGCTTGAATTACATTCGATTTAAATATCTGTTGGAGTTACATAAGAAAATTTCAAGTACCCCCATTTTTACCATAAATTTATCTGTTCCACTTTTTATTACAGTAATACACCCACATAAACACAAAACTATTCTTTTGTGAGGGTTTAATAAATGTTGAAAGATTAACATTTATGGTCCCCTGGTAATCATTGCTCATAATAATACAAATGTAAACACTTTTTTTTTTTTTTTAAGTGTTAATTGTTTCGGGACTGAAATAAGTTATAGGAAAGTCATGAAAAAAAGGTTATAACTTTAATTTCTGCCTTGATGTCTACTTTATAAATTTAAACAAAAAGATAGCCTGATGGACACAAAATAAGGCACCAGTTTAACATTATACTTACATTGTAAATTGATCACCTCACTAAAAACTTAATTAGTTTTAGAATTACCATCACTCCATTAAACAATTTTTGGTGGCCATAATTGTAGACATTCTTCAGTCATGTGATGACATGGATAGACAAGGAAATTTAATGAATTATTGTAAGATTATCAAAATTTAATTGAATATGAAATTTTAAGCAAAAGTTCAAAATCATGTTCTGTATTCTCTCAATTCTGATGGGTGTTAATGGAGGTGTACAGTTTTATAGGTTGTAATTTGAAAGTCTGATTTGGAGATTATGCTGTTATGTTTTTATGTTTTAATTTTGTTAATTTGTTTTTTAAATTTCTCTCAAATTGTTGTGCTAGGATTTTCCCTGCTGATTCTCTGTGATGTGTTTTATAATATTTTACAAAATTCTCTGTACTTCCCCAGTTCGTTACATTTGGATCAAGTGCAATGCTCTTTTTTTCTATACTCATTTCTTTCATTGAACACTATACACATCCAAATATAATTTCAGTTATTATACTAAATCAAACTCGGTCTGTACTAATATATAAATCAAGTATTTCGTATCTCTCTCAAAAGTCAACATAGGAACTTCTGTGCAAAGAGACTAATATTTTTTTCAATTTTATTTTGTTATATTAAAGAAATAACGGCCATCCACAGTGATTTCACTCTAAAATGGTTCATCTCATAACTGCCCAACCAATGTGTACAACATTGTTGGTCAATGTTTGAAAAACCAGCACTACTAAATTTTTAATTTTACTACTTGTGACTTTTTGACCCAATAAGCCAGGGCAACTTAGGTTAGCAATGAGAAGAAAAGATAAAGAATTTAGTATATTGTATTATTTTGAACTATTGTTCTTGTCTTGGTTGATATAGATGTCATTATAGATACAACATTTCAACCAAGTACCCTCTGGTCATCACGAAGAGGTAGTTGTAATTTCTGGGGCATGTAATTAGGAAAGAGGGCTTGGAAAATCTGATACTCACAGGACATATTAAGGGGAAAGCGGGACAGAGGAAAACAGTGTGTAACATACTTGATAGGCTTGAGTAAATAGATGGTAGAACAGTGTTTAAGAGAAATAGCAAAAAGAAAAAAATTATAAAGAGCAACAAGAGACAGGATGATGTGGAGGGCCATGGTCACCTACATCCTGAAGGGACATGGCACATAAAGAAGATGTTAGTTATTAGTTATTGTTTGTTCCTGCTGAATAGACATATTATTACCTGGTCCCAGGATCAACCTCATGACCACTAGATGACTAATATATGTACAGGGTGTGGCAGAAATACCTCCCACATAATAGCAAGACATTAGTGATAATGGTGTCTTAATCTAGCTAGTATCTTACCATTATGTAGGAGGTATTTCTGCTGCACAGTGTATAATGACACCTATATCCACTACGCCAATCCCAATGTTTAATCCTGGAATCAGGTAGTGAAGCACCAGTTCTCACTAGATACTTCTTCTTAGCAGAAAGTCCTTCTCTTTGTATGTCTTAAGCATTCAATGGTATCTAAATGTGGGATTTACACTGGCTTCTAAAATTGTCTCAAGGACAAGATGATACACTGTGCAAATTGAAAACTGATTGTTTCATACCTCTTTTCATATTGTGTTCAAGAATTAAAATCCATACATTTTACATGGAAGAAAAGAGTGTGATGTTGTGCATAAGATTGCATTGTATACAAATAAATACAGGATATGAATCAAACCTTATATATTTTGAGCAGGCCCAACAAATAATTTGGGCCCCATTTAATTTTTAGTCCATGTTTACTTGAGGAAGATAAACACATAATGACAACAGAGTCTGGCAACTGAAAAAATAGTTGCATTTAATAAGTTTAATGGATTGTCTCCTGTTTTTACTGCTAAATGTTTTATGGTCTGCATACAGAAAAAAAAAACAAAAAAAAAAACTGAGACAATCATTTAGTTATTAACAGTTAATCCTTAAAATGCAATTATTATCTACTTAGGATTCTGCACATTTGTATAATTCCTAGTAATTGATTTTTAAAGAAAGTTCACTTATAACATTCTTCTTAATTAATAGATGATATTTAGTCCAAACATATTTCTGTGTGGTCACTCCATTCTATAGTGTAATTTTAGACTTTGACTAAATTTGTAGATTAGTGTATGACAGGAAGCTGTAAATTGTTTTTTTTTAAATTTAATGTTATTTTTACATAATTAGGGAAGCATGTGTTATTACATAAGGGATATTTAGATAGTTATTTTATCGCTTTATTTCTAGTGGATGCCCATATTTGAGAAGTTTATTTATTAAACAGTATACTTATTTATTTTTGCCTACTGGCCTGAATATTCAATAAACATTATTAAAGAAAAAGATGCACCCTCTGACAGGATTTGAACCTCCCCCTCCCCTTTGCAGGAGAAACCGTAATTAGATCTGACATGCTTTGCTTGATTAACAAGAACCTTCGTGGCTGAGTCAGTCTTAAGCATGTCAGGTCTAACAACTTTTGCTAAGGGGCATGGACATTCAAATCCTGTCGGAGGACTCATCTTTTTCTTTAATAAGATTTCTCAAATATTCAGGCTGGTAGACGAAAATAAATAAATAAACTGTTTTAAATAAATAGAGCAGCTACTCAAATCCACTAAAAATAATGTTTAAAGTGATAAAATCTGTTGGATAAATAAATAAAAAATCCATTATTTCATTAGAAATTGTTTTGATAATCATATGATTCTCTTCAGGAAATTAAATCTCCATAAAAATATTTGATTAAGATTACATCTACATTAAAAATTTATCAGTTGTGAAAAAACATTTTTTTATAAAGCTATAGTGCAAAAGATGACTTAGTAACTTTTTTTTTATTAAGATGATTAAAAATTAAAAGTAATAGTTTTGCAGTTTTTTTTTTTTTTTTTTTACAATAAACTTGGTTAGAGTAGCAATATTAAATACTGAAAATATTCTGTACAAAATTGATTTGCAATCAGAGAATTCTGCTTATGGCCTCACACATCTCTCTAAGTTTTTCTCAGTCTAGAACTCCATGACACGTAGCTGGAATTCATGGTCTATATACCCAATATTTGTGCATACGTCAGTTTCATTCTGAACGAAACATGTTTTTTCTGTTATGAAACAAAATTCATAGCTTTTTAGAAAACTTGTATTATGCAAGTAGTAATTTGACAGCAGGTGTACTAACAGTTAACAGTTTGGTAAATGGAATTCTGTCTAGCAAAGTTTATTGTCCTATCTATTGTCCTCATCTTTGTTGTTGATATCACCTTTTTTACTATTGTGCCCTTCAAGTCTTCATCAGGTGTTTGTCAATCTGAGTTAACTTTCATGGAAATTTTGAACTGAACCCTTTATTTAATCTACAGGGATAGATTGTTGTCGTTCTGTTGACCATCTCTAGGTATATCTTGTCTAGTTCTTATTTAATACTACTCTGTTATTGCTCATCCCATTTCACTGAAAGTTATGCAGATCGACAAGCACCTGATGAAGTCTGCAGGGCACAACAGTGAAATATCGTGATAACAACAACAAAGATGAGGATATTAGTCAGCATATAAATAATAACTTGTCATGCTAGAAATTCAGATGGAAAGAAAGTTTATATTAATTTTTCTGGCTAAGATAGTTTAAGTTCACTTATGCTCTGGGAAGAGGCATGCATCCATTTCTTCCCTCATAACAATAACAGACAAAGCTCTAGGCCTGGTTGGCAACTAGTCTAGAAGATGAACAGTTCTGAATTCAAAACCATATTGAAGGCAATGAGAAACTGTTCTATCTTTCCAAAGAACAATTGCTTCTTGACCTTTTGACCAGGATGAAAGTGTAGTATCTGTTCTCTTCTTGTTTGAGATGGAAGAGGGCATTTCATTGGGGCTGGGCATTTTTTGTCCTTGGCCCATATGTATGTATATGAACACTCTACTTTAAAAAAAGACCTTGTGTTACATCCTGCTTTAGTGGAGAGGCCAGGTAAATACTATTGCTTCTTGACCTTTTGGCTAAGATCAAAGTGTAGTATCTATTCTTACCTCATTTGAGATGTGAGAAGGTGCCTGATCCTGGAAATTCTAACACTGTGGCAGTACTTTTCTCATTGTACTAAAGGAGATGGGAGTCAATATAATATTGATGTCAACATGACATTGCTCGCATGGAATCTGGGCAATTTTTATCCTTGACCCATATGCTTATGTATCACCACCAAATGTAAAAAAAATTCTTAGTGGAAAGGTTAGGTAAATACCAAGTACAATCGTGGAAATACATGGATTATAGTTATTAAAAAGAGTGTGAAGTTACATTCTGAATGGATATGACACTTGAAGAGGTTTTGTATTGTTTGATTCATATTCTATGGCTTATTAACCCTTTGCGGGTTATTTAAAGCCAAAAAATTTTTATTTTTAGATTGTAAGAATTTTTTTTTTTTTTTTTTGAGATAATCATGATTTAGTGATACAAGTCTTACTAATTAACCCATAGCTGGGGGAGAAGAGGTGAATTCATAGATTCCCCAACGTTATTTGCACATAAGTGAATATAATGAGCCCAATGGGAATTGGAACTCGGCTCTCCAATTAATTTCAAATCTTTATCCATTACACCACCTGCACATCCAAGCTTACAGCACCTGATATTCCCCAGCAGTCACCTATCTAGGTTACTGACCAGGCTCGATGACTTGGAGAGGAGTAATTAGATCTAACAGGAAGAAATATAAAAAAATAGAGGTTGAGGTTGATTATATATATTTATCATTCTCCTGATTATTTCTAAGGAAGTACATAGGTGATATTTAGTAACTATATAATAAATAACCTGTGACCACTAGCAAGATTTCTAATATAAAGAAATAAAAGAAATGAGTTTGGATTGATCAAGAAGTATAATCAACTATCTTGCCCTATAAAAAAAACAAACCTTGTAGCCTATTGAAGAAAAAACGAATGTACGCACATCACAAAGATACAGTGGGAAAATCTAAGTTGATGAGCATCAGTTCCTGTGGCGTCAGTTTCCATGTTGATTTTATTTGTTTTTGGTAGCTTTCTCATTGACGACTTTTGTATTCAACTTTCAGCTCATGGTATCCAGTTAACCAATGGCGAGTGGGAATTCCAAAGACTGCCAACTCTTGGATTGTGGGTAATCAGCTAGGTTGAACCATGTCATCATCATCACCCCCACGACCACTGCCACCATCATCTTCATCACCGTCCAGCTTTCCCTCCCCAGCTCAGATAGCTACAGTCAGTAATGAACCATGTCTTCAAGTTAGTGAGATAACCCCTACAGTATCTCTCTTACAAGGTAGCCGACATTCCACAGCACAGACATTTCGTGATCCCTCTGCCATTAATAACAGCAGTAATAATAATAATAATAATAATAATAATAATAATAATAATAATAGTAATAACAACAATAATAACAGCAACAACAACAATAATATTACAACTAACGGCAACAAATTGTCTACAGATGTCCTTAATATTCCTTTCACGTCGGCCACAGGACTTGTCTATACATTTACAGAAAACAATACAGTGAGCATTCAGCAATTCCTGTCTGCTGTGAACCCTCAGGATAAAGATGGCAAGGGTGGGGCACAGATCCAGCAACAGGGCCCAAGACTGCTTGTTGCAGCTGCAAATGTGAACCATGGACAAACAATAAGTGGGCCGCAATTTCAGAAGTTTAGCTTTGCACAAGCAATTCCTGCAACTAGCGCAGTTGCTAATAAAATTGCAGCAGCTGTCAAAGTTGACCAGGGAGAGATAACTCATAACCAGGAAGAGAAAAGTATGTCTTTATCGACATTACCTGTGACATTCACAACCAGCCAACCCACACAGCCACAGGCTAACACGGTTGCTGTTGTTGCACCGACCACAGGAGTTGTTCCTGCATCTGTGACTGTGGGAACAGGGACTGCTACTGTCAGCAACACTTCACAGCCAATACAATTTCAGAGTGATGTCACAGCTCCAGGATCAACCAGTGAGGCTATTTTGAGTGCAGCCATAAGTTACAATGATGGAGAGATACTTCCGGATGGAACTTTTGACATATCGGTTAGAAATAATCTTCCAACTCTTGAAGAAGGAATTCTTGGTAATTATTTCGTTGTCTGTCTGTTTCTCTTTTTTTTCTTTCTCTGTTGGTTTTTTTTTTATTTTTCAACCTACAAGTGTCCAAATTAATGGGAAAAAAGAACCTGAAATAGACTTTTAGTTTTAAATTTATGCATCTTTTGGTAATAGAATAACTTTATGTTGCTTCAGTTAAAAAGACAGAATAGTGTTGTATCTTGTCAGCAATGGTTGTCTTTGGTGTCTATTCAAAGTTGTCTGTTTTCAGTGTTTGTGCAGTTTCTTTTATATTCTTCCAGATTATAAATCTGTCATTATTGTGTTATGAGAACTGTAAAAAAAGCATTTATGTGGCTTGCAATGTTTTCTATTTTTAATTAAAATGCAACCCATGGACAGGTATATTTTATTATTATTAGCTAATTACAATTGTGCAGTGGTGTGACAGTTATTTGTATAAAAAATGAAATTGGCAATAGTTATCTTTCTACTGGGGATTTTACATTCACTTTGCACTAATGGCTTTGGGAAAGGCATAACTATCTCTTACTCCCCTCCCCCAAATCAGCTATGGGCTAAATAACAGCACAGGCTAGGTTCTATAGCCTTGTTGGGCTACCAGAGAAGAACAAATCTGGATTTAAATAGGTCAAAAGCAACAGGAAATGATTCATCTGCCTTTCCCAACTCAATGCAAAGTTAAGATATTAAGGAAAAGAAGGTGTGGCAAGCCATTTTTTTAAATCAAGAGGATATAGCACTTAAAAAAATAAAAGAATTACAAAGACTTCTCTACTTGGTGATACCAACATAAAAAGTATAGTGTGCACAAGCAAAATTAATAAATATTTAACTATTTTGATTTATCCTTTATAATGTGCTGTTATTGGTGTTCCATGTTTCATTTGGACTAATATCTTTAATTATATTTCTTATAATTAAAAAATAAAACCGACTTTGTTTCTTACAGTTTAAAAAAAAAAAAGCTCACTAATTTTTTTCTGCATATGATAAAAGTTCATTAAAGCCACTTGCTTGGTCCGAATAAAAAAAAAAAAAGAAAAAAGGAGGGTTCTACCCATAGTCAGGATCATTGAGTGATTGTGAACTCTGATTCTTTCCTTAGCTCCATAGTATGTGCTTGATCTGGGCTACATATGGTTTTGAATTCAGAATTGTCTTTCTCCCAGACTGGCTGCCAAGCAAGACTGAAGAGACCAGTCTGTACTAATATTTAACCTGTAGTTGGTGGGAGAGAAGAGGCGGATTCATACTTTTCCCAAGGGTATTTGCCTGTAAGTGAATATAACAAACTTAAATGGAATTTGAACTCTGCTCTCTGATTTCTCATTCTGAGCCACAATCCATTACTCCACCTTCACATTCTACCTTATGTTCCAATAAAACAATATGCTATTGAATAAAATAAGATAATTTACACTATTTACATTCAGACTTTGTTGTTGTTATCACATAAAATCAATAGGAGTAGATAGGTGAACCTATCATCCAGTTCACACACCTCCCCAGTCTTTTGAACAGGAGTAGAGGTTTATCCCTGGTTTCCTGTTTAGGATTGGGTTTCTGGTTCCTTTTAAAGTCTTCTCATTCTCTTTTAGCCCCTTGCGTTTTAGTGGCATTATAACCTTGCTTGGGATGAATTGATTAAAAAGAAATTGTCCTATAGGATAGCCTAGTTGATTAAGTTGTTTGTTCATGAATGTGGTGACAATTCCTGATTCAATCACTGGGCCAGGCAATTTGATACTTGGAAACGGGCGAGCAATAACTGGGCAGTACTAAAAATAAGAACTAGATAAGAACAGTCTTCCTCTGTAGATTAAATAAAGGCATCCAGTTTAGAATTCTCTGTAGGTTACCCAGATTGTTATACACCTAATAAAGGCCGGAGGTCATAATGACTGAAACATTGTGATAACAACAACAAAGATAAGGACAATAGTCTGAATGCAAATATTGTAAATAATGATAACTCCTCATCCCAGAAATTCAGTCAGAAAATAAGATAAGGATTTTAGTCTAGTTTTAATATTTATTGGATTACCTTTGATTTAAAAAAAAATTGTATTGGTTTCTTTTGTCAGCAATAAGTAAACTCCTCTATCCCTTGAAAATGATGGCAGTTGGCTAAAGAGATGTATATTGTTTTCGTGAAAGATTGTTGTCTCTGTGGTCATATTTTTCTATTTTTTTGCTTTTATTTTTATTCAACATTGCTTTGTTCTGGGTTTAGCTTGTACTTAGCTAGGCATGAAAATGAAATACTTTATTCCGTAAAGATGTAAAAGAATGATTCATGCCATTGTGACATACAAAAGAGAATCATTGTTGAAAATTTAATTATTTTCACAATTACTTGGAATTGTATTATCAGAATCCCTTGTAGATAATAATTGAAAGCTTCTGCATGAGTCTTACAAGCTTATATTAAACCAATTTCACATTAAAAAGTGATTACAAAATCTTTATCCGTCTGGAATGGTTGATTATCCTAATAAATAGTTTTATTATCAGTAGATATGCTTTGTAGTTGCAGCTTTTTATTTTTCCTTTTCTGAAGCTAATTTTGCATCAATGGTGTTACCAAAATATGTTTGTAATTTCAGCTCAAAATGGCTTCTAACAAAGAAAAAATTGGTAGAAAACAAGATTCTTTGAAATAATTGCATGAAATGTGTTAAATATCCGGCAAGACATGGGTAATGCAGTAAATTGACAAATGAACATATTGATCAATCTCTTCAAATATTCTGAACTTTTCTGTTGTTGCATTTACATTATTTTACATGCAGACGACTATAATCCGCATGTAAAATAATGTAAATAAAGATAACTCCTCATCCCAGAAATTCAGATATAAATTTTCTTTTGCATTTCTAAGTTTCTTGGAGTATGTTGTAGCATACCTATGGATGATAATGGGTATGCCCCCATTCCCATACATACAGTAGTGAATACAGTATCTGAGGGTCTGGTCTGCAGTTGGAGATTCATTGTGGAATTCACTTAACTCACTTCTAGTAGTTGACTACTACTTCTATGCACTGCTGGCGAATCTTATATGTGTTGTTCTTGTCCTAAATATTATCGTTCATTACCAACCTTTGTATGATTATTCTATTCAGTAACTTTCTCTAGGTCACAACAGAGTATTAGATTGACACAACTATTTACTCCTGTCTTAGAAGGAAGTTCAACTGGTTTGTCAAAGCAAAACTCTTGCGCTTGAAAAGGACCTCTAATCAGTGGTTAACTGGGGCAAGGAATAGCTTGTAAATTTGAACACCTCCAAAACAAAACTGCTTTTTTTTTATTTATACAGAATCTTTTCAGCCTGCCATCATCATGGCTGATGATAACCTCCAGTAGTGCTATTCATTGTACCTCCTTTAGCTCATGTTTTCCACTGATGTGAAGTGGAGTGATTATATAGAATCCATTACTAAGTTAGGTCTATTGCTGGGAAAGTTGATTCACTGTGTCCTACCAGACAATTTTTCTTGTCAGAATCCATCTTGTACATTTATAAATCTACCATTCGTCCATTGCTGCCTTATCTGGTCAGATGCTCCTACTATATATATCCCAAGATTCTTGACAAAATTCAAAGAAGGGTCTGTATTGTAATTGATCCTGATCTGGCATCTCAACATCAGTCACTTTCTTACCAACATGATGTGGCGTCTCTCCACATATTTTCATGCCAATTGTTCTGATGAGCTTTCCTGCTTGGTAGCTTTAGATGTGCTACTAGATTGGCAAGCTACATAAAGCCATTTTATTTTTAATCAGTTCACCTCAAGTAAGGTAATACAGCCACTAAGACACAAAGGGTACTGTTGAACTAGCAAAATGCAACCATCCATTTTATTCTAATAGTTTCTTTTCTTGCACTTCTTGCCTGTGGAACTCCCTTCTGGTTTCTTGCTTCTCTGCCACGTACAGTCTTCAAAAAATTTAAATACAACATCAATTACCATCTTCTGCTTTCTCAAATCCTAGTCTATTATTGTCCTTTTACCTCATTAAAGTCTGATCATTATCTTTTACTCCCAATAACTCTTTGTGTCATAATGGCATTATCGCCTTGCTTGATTAAAAAAAAAATGATCAAGAAATATTTGTACTGAAATTTTGAATAACATTCAAAAGTAAATCATTTTAGAGAACTAGAAACTTAATTGTGACATGCAAAATGATAATCAGAAAAATTTGCAAGCTAAATATATCATTTGGGTTACTGTTCCTGTTTAAGTCAGTTTTTCTAATGTTTATATTCATAATAAAAATGAATTCCGAAAACTTACTACTTTTCAACTTGTTTAAATAATTCAGTAATTTTAAGAAAATCTAATTAAACAGATTATTTTGACTTATTTAGGTAATTCCATAAAATTTCTTTTCGACTCTATCTGACTAATTTGTAATGTTGTGAAATATCAGATGACAACAATGCTTATTATAAATGCTGTAGGTTACAACTCAATATGGACAAAGCAGATACAAATTATTTCTATACATGAATTTAAAAAGAATTATTGAGGGAGATATTACTTATAAAATGATAATTTTAAAAATTTGAATTAAAAATAAATAAAACAGAAGAAATACTTATTAAAATATGCTTTTAAAATTGTTATGCCAATTAAATATTATAACTACTGTTGTAAATGCTATTTTTATAATATATATATATATATATATATATATATATATATATATATATATAAAAGGTTAGTAAGCATTCCTTCTGTGTTTACACTATTTACATTGTTCGGACTGTTGTCCTCATCTTTATTATCATATTCACAACATTTCAACTGTTATACAATACAGCCTTCAAGTGACATATGTTGGAATTTTGAACTGCACCCTTTATTCCTTATGTGTTAACAATGTGGGCTGTTTTGTTCTACTTATGTAAGGTAGGGACAGACAGATAAAATTTAACTGTACACAAATTTATAGAAGGTTATCACTTTTGTTCAAACTTATATTCCAGCAGGGATTCATAAAAGTTTGATATAAAATATGTAAGTAAATACTTATTAATTGTGATTGCATATTTTTCTGTTTCTCAAAGTCTCATAGCTGTTTAACAATATAATATTCGTCTGGCACAAGGACACAAGTATGAAGCATTCTGTGAGAATTGAACTTGTTATTTGGTAGTAATGACCTGTTAAAGTAACCATTGTTTTATGGCCTGGTGAACACTTGGTGCCTTAAAATATCTTTAAAATTACGGTTCCATTATTGCTTCATGGGAGTTGTCGTCATTCAGTAAAATCATTGGCTAGTTTCCTTGCCTCCCAAAAATGTCTTTCTCTGTTTATATGTCATTCAACAAAGCCAATTGCTCACTCATTGTAGCATTGTACAGTAATAGTCTGCTAGGGTCATAGTAATTTATAATAAAGAATTTCCTTTGTATTCCATGAAGCATGGAGAAAATGCCCCCCCTCCTCCTTCCATTGTGGTTGAGTTTCTTACGCTTGTCTAACATTTTTTTTTGTTTTAGATTTTCATAATAAATCCGTTTTCCCTTACCAGTGACTCTTGTAAAAACATTTTTTTTTCTTTTTCAAACAAGAAGTGAAAAATGTTGAACAATGTCCATTTCTGTATTTTTATGCAGAGCAAAGAACCCATTTTCTTGCGACTGAATTTCTCCTAAAGTCTGGAAACAATGTACTGCAATTGATTGATTGCACATGTCATAAAGAATTAGTGAAACTTCAAAGATACCAATGACCTAATAAAGCTAGACATTGTCAGTACAAAATCAATGCATTTCAACAGATATTATCAAACATTAGTTTCATAAAGATTTTGATAATAATTATACTTTGTATTTTATCATACTGATGATTAAATGAAATTACTGGTATGGTTCTGCTCTTTAAACTTGATCTCTTACCCCCCACACCCCTAAAATAAGAGAATCCCTGAATTTCTTGAAGAAATCAATATGCAGTTCATTCACTAACATAAAATACTGGTAGTAAATTTGTTTTATGAACCTTTATTATCAGCATTTCCTTTAATGTCTGTCATTTTATGGAAGGGATTTGCCGTCAATTGAGTTTCCTCTTTGCATATCAGAACATTGTAAAATTTTTTTTTTTTTTGGCAGTTTTACCCATGCCTTCAAAACTGATAACATTTTAAATACTGAGTGTAGTGTGAGTTTTGATGATCAGTTTTTACACAGAAAATAGAGGATTGCACTATGCACAGGTAATTGTTTTGAAGAGGTTAAAACATCTGAATTTCCAGTGACTAGCTGCACTATACACGGGTAAATTTTTTCTAGAGGTGTTAAAATACATGCAAAAAATTCAGAGGTCAGCTTATACACGAGTGTATATAGTATATATTTTTTTAGTCATTATTGTTGTACGCTACTCTTTCACCTTGTTTTATAAGCATTTTGGATGCACTTGCTTTTCTTGTGCAAGGGAGATAACTCTATATAATACTCTACATACAACGTTTTTTATAAAATTGTAGACATTACAGGCAAAAGAACTCTGACATTATATATTAAGATGAGAAAGTTCATATTTTTTTAAATTATAAGTGCAATAAGTTTAATAATATATTTAATAATATTAATATTAATTAATTTTCTATATTAAAAAAATAGCTAATACCAAATATTTTAGTGGGGAAAAATGGAATTTCCCTTTGTCAAACCATTCCAAGGAAAGCAATACAAATTATATTTGTGTAGCTGTTAACTGAAAATTAGGTAATCCAATTCAAAAGGTTGCTTTCCCTTTACCTACAATGTAAATAAATTTATCTATCTATCTATCTATCTATCTATCTATCTATCTATCTATCTATCTATCTATCTATCTATAGGTACTTCTAAAGAAAAACAATACCTAATGTTTAATATGTATTTTTAAAAATGGAAGATCTTTCGTCAAGCTTTTATTTTAGTTTTAGTTTCAAGCTATTAAATTAAATTTAATATTTCCAAAAACCAAAACAGTTTTCTGTATTTCGATCTGAATTTGAATTGATTAGAATGATTTATTTTTTAAAATCATTAAAGTTGCTAAAAATCAGCCATATTAGCAAATCTGTGAACACAACATGATTCTCTATATTAAAAAAATCTTTCAAAAATATACTTTTTTGAAATTTTATTTGTGGAAGATTATCTGATTTAAAATTTAATTAATCTGATTAGAAACAAGTATTACTTTTAGTTTAAAATATTGCAGAAAAGCATTTTTAACACAGCTGTAAAATTTACTAAATATGATATTAGCATCTTTTTATATAATTTTTTAATTACACAGAAATCTTAAAAATTTAGGAAAATATTCAAAGTAATCTAATATGTTATTGAATGTTAGGTACTTTGGCTTTATAGTCTTACCAATGAAGATACTTGTTGAGGAAATGTTAGAAAATTACCAATAACTTTTAAATTTATTATAGTTACCGCAATTATTTTCTGATAATGTTGTGTATGGAGATCCATATTTACAAAAATTGGTATGTTTATATATACACACAAAGATAATTCAAAATTCTTTTTAAAATACTGGGGGTTGATGCATTGTATTAAGCTTTTTCCATTTACGATTAGTAAGTATATATTTCACTTAATAACAATATCAACTAACCACTACAAATTAATATAGAATTTTAAAAGATTTAAAGCTTTATAAATTATTCTAATTAAAATTTAAAAAAAAAAAACAATTCTTGTACAAATTCATTATTCATCAAAAAGGTTTTTTGTTTTTTTTTTGGACAGTAGTGTCCATAATATATCTTATTTATAAAAGCATATAAAAGTTTTTCTAATTAAATAATGTTTAGTTTTATTGCATTTTTTATTTTATGATTCAAAACAAATTTTCTGTAACTGGGAGTCCTGTTTTATAAAAAACAATTTGATGATTTAAATTCTTCAAGGTCTTGTGCTTATGACTGGTATTAAGCTCTACAAAAATTAACTTCTCAAAATTTCATAAAATTAAATAAGTGTGTGTGTGTGTGTGTGTGTGTGGTTAACAAATGTAAAAAAAAATAATAAAGAAACATTTAAAAAATAATTTCATCTATTTGTGAATAAATCCTGAAAGTTTCATTAAAGTCCAACAATTGTCTGATTTTTGCAAGAATTTCCAAATCAATGTGTTTTTCACTGCAAAAAAAAGACTAAAATTTCCCATATTAATTTATAGTCACCAGTTGGTGCAAGAAAAACAACATTTTAACAAATTTTATAAGGTCCTAAAAATGATTAAAAAATATAATTTAATAATAAAAAAAAAACCTTGGTCTTTCCTCTTAATAATAAGATAAAGGTTTTGATGATAAAATTTTGTTTTTATTAAGCCTGGGAAATTTTTCATCATGTATGCTCATTATTTTAGCAAATCTTTAGTAGTAAGCCCTAATAATTCACAAATAATAAAGAATTGGAACTATGTGGGGAGCCATGATTGTCTATGCCTTGAAGGGACAAGGCATTAAGAAAGAATATATTTAGTGTGTACACAAATTGTATATTCTCTGTGATTAACTTTCAAGATATATTAAATATTTTATAAACAAATATAAATTGAAATTATTGCAAAGTTCTTTGTAACATATTAGGGTGTATGTAGTTACATAGTTATTTAAATAAATTTTGATTTGAAACTTTCATGTATAATCTTTTATCTCTATGATTAATATTTGCCACCAAATTATGTTAGACAATGCTTGTTGCATAAAATAAACACATTTTTCATTATTAGGCTACTGAGTCAATGATTTAACTATATATACTTTATCAGATTGGTGACTAAGTATCTAGGACAAAAGATCCTGTGACACACTTCACTTTCCAAATGTTTTTATCTCTTATGCATATCAACACCTATTATTGGAAAAAAAATCAATCAACCTCTTCCAGATGTCTGCCACTTACTTTTTGCATAAAAAAGGACTGTTGAAAAGTTCTTATTCCAACCTATTTTCCAAAACAAGTGTTCTGATGTTTGGTTTTGATCATTAAAATACTAATTTTTGAAAGTGGGTCAGGTCAAGACCTTTTGAGAGCTCATTGTAGTACAAAGAAAAAAAAATGATGTTTATTAACTGACATTCAGGCACCAACAATTTTTTGTAAAAATGTATAGAATTAAATAGAATGTAATAATAATAATAGTCTGATCTTTTCTATAGGACTTTTTGGTGATTTATCTATAACTTCTATCAAGTTAGATTAAACAGATATACAACATTAACAAGTGAATCCTAGCCTTTTAATTTGTCTTATAATTTTCAATTCATCTTTTTCTTCGTATTTCTTTGTTTCTAACTTCTATTGAAATAAAGTAAACAGTTATATAAAATTAACTATTGAATCTTACTCTGATTTGAAGCTAAAGAAACAAATAATATGTCCATCACACCAATAGCATAGTTTTAATTGCAAATACTAAATTAGGCAAAGCACACAGATACTACACTAATCCTTAACAGAGAACTAGGGAGTGACGGGTTGATTCTAGGCAGAGTGCACAGATACTCTGGTTTTAGGCAGAAATGCTAATTCATCTATAAATAATCCTCAAAGATTTGATGGGTATTATGCTAGTATTTATGTATAATGTTGTTTATTCATTAATAGTAAATTATATAAAATATCCATTTCTTATGCTACTATAATTATTATTTTTAGTGGGTACATGTGTTTGAGTTGCTATCTCTGTTTATTTTATTAAACAATGAAATTAATTTCTAAAGAGATAATGGATTTTTTATTTATTAATCCGACAGATTTTATCACTTATTGTTAGTAGATACCTATATTTGAGTAGATGATCTGTTTATTTATTAAACAGTATATTTATTTGTGTCTACGGTCCTGAATATTCGAGAAATCTTATTAAAGAAAAATGTGTGCCCTCTGGCAGGATTCAAACCTTTTCTCCACTTTGTTGGAGATGCCGTCATTAGGTTTGACGTGCTTTAGACTGACACCGGATACAAATGATCTTGCTGATCAAGTAAATACAAACAACTGGCCTAAAATGAGAAATCATACAAAAGAAAAATTGTGTCTCCAACAGGAATCGAACATGAATAGCTTTTTACTATCAGGGAAAGTACTTTGAGCCAAAGTGGGCCACTACCAGTTCAACCATGTAGGCCAGTCTGACTGGGCAAGTTTTGAATTACCTATTTAAGAAAAGTATGTTTTTCTTGTTAGGATTTCTGCTAATCTATATCTGCTAGTTTCAGTTTTGTTCCCAAAACATAAATAACAGTAATTTTGGAAAGGAATTTTTTATCTGACATTATTTCTTTTTAGTGGGTACATGTGTTTGAGTTGTTACAAAAGCATTAATTCATAAGACTACACTAGTAAGATGTCAAATTTATAAGAATGATACTTTTGATGGAAATTAAGTGCAGGTTGGCTGTCACGGATCAGGTATTTAGTAATCCAGTTTAATCAGTAAACTGTCAGTAATTTCCACAAGAACAATTTCAGATTTCCTTGGTTTGCCACACAAGCCTTCCACTTCTGTTTTGTGTTGCTAGCTGTTGAATCAGCTGTTTTTGAGCACTTAAAAATACTGTTAAGACATTTTTATTTGCCTTTTAGTGCATTTTTATTATAACCTGCTGACGTTTAGCTACAATGAATGCAGGAAGTGCAAAAATCATGTTGTCCATAAATGACGAGGGAGAACTTATGAAAAAAACTCGACAGCTGTGTGTCTATGTTAAGCTTACATGATTTATACAACATTGGCTGTATCTACAGTTTGGAACATAAAGAAACAGAGAGAAAAAAGTAGCCACCAATAATCCGTCAAAATGATTTATCCAGTGTCCTACCGTTGCCAGTGATATGAGATGTGATGGTCAACATATATTACCATGTAGTCGGTATGTCAGAAGTACTTTTGCTTTTTTTCTTCAAGGACCAATTCCTGCATGTGCTGCATTTGCTCTTTTTATATATATATATATATATATATATATATATATATATATATATAGGTTTGCTCTACTTAGTGTATTGAGCACTTTATGTTATTACTTTTGCTTTACTCGTTTTGGAGGTTTTTTTGGGGGAACTCTGAGCTTGGATTCTGGATGATTATTTTCGCCTCAATTTCATGTTCTTAGTTCTTTCTTTTTTTTATCCCTTATTTTCCCTTGGGCATTGGTTTTTTCAATTACAAGCCAAAATACCTAAGATTTTTCCAAATGAGTATAACTATTTATATTATTATTATTATTATTATAATATATATATATATATAGAGAGAGAGAGAGAGAGGACAGACAAGGAAAATTTAATTAATTTTTATTTAGTTTTTCCAGCGTTCTTACATTTTTTTTTCATTTGGTGTGAGTAAGGGAATGCAAAAATGGTCCCTATTGTCCATTATCTCAAACACTTTCAGCCACTTCTTCATGTTTTGAATGTTTAAGAATAAATGCTACTACTAGTATTCAAAACAACACAAAAAATACATCTTAAACATTCATAAAATATAGCTTTAAGATTATGCTATATTTATGGGTTAAAGTGCTCAATATTAGGCCATATGCATTGTTTTGCCTTGTCGCCACTGGGTGTTGACTTTAATGTTCACCTATATATATATATATATATATATATATATATATATATATATATATATGAGAGAGAGAGGTGTGTAGGTAATGTACTGGATATTAGTGTGTAAAGGAGAATTGGCAAACTGAATTCAAATTTCAGGCTAATGTGTTGCATTCATTTTCATACTTATTCCCGTGGAACAGGCATAGATTTGTCTCCGCTCTTTCTCTATGAGACTGAGCTCTTTAGCCTTAGGTGTCAACCAGTCTAAGAGAAGGAAATACTCTTTAATTCCAAGGAGAAAGCAATAGAAGATTACTCTATTGTCTTTCCAAATAATTCTGTGCTAATTCACAAATAATAAAGGGAAAGAATCAGTGGAGAACTGTGATTGACAATGCTCTGAAGGGACCTGAACATGAATAAAGTATATATCATCAGTGTAAAAGGGACCTGAACATGAATAAAGTATATATCATCAGCGTAAAAGGGACCTGAACATGAATAAAGTATATATATAATAATAGAATCAGACTAAGAATAGGCAAATCTGGTGAGATTTGGGTCCTTCATTATTTTCTTTTGAGAAAATTCTTTTCTCTTAGATTACTGCAAGTATCTAAAAGTCATGCCTTTTTAAGAGATCCTTCATAAAATTAATGGTTGAAGTAGAAGATTCAGGAGAAACGAAAGTAATGTTATGTTTTACAGTTTGTTGCTAACAAGTGAATCAGGACACCTTGTTAGTGGATTGGTAAATAGGATTGTATCTATTTGTATATGTTAAGTAGAATAAGATATAATGTATATAGTGAACTAAGAGACAAGCAGGAAGTTGACTACTGACCACATGTTGTAGAACAACACAATACAACAGTATGGCATCACTGAGAGGATGTTTAAATTGCTTGGATCAACCAGAATTTGTCAAGACTTGGATCTGATGTTTTGCAGCCTAGGCTAGGGCTAAAAAAATTGAAAGACAGTGTAGCAATTCCTGAGAGAGCTAATTTCATCATGCAAAGGGGACATAACATGGTCATTATATCAAAAAAAGAAAAAAGCCTAATAACCCATTCTGATCAGTTATGACCCAGAATTGAAGAGGAAGACATTGTGATGGAAGAAGACCTTGATAGAGAAGAAAGGATGAGTTCTTCAGATCAGGACAATGAAATAGAAGACAAGCCTATGGATGATAGTGGGTGTGACTCAGACACAGAAGAAAATGAAATGAGACTAGGATTTCCATTAAAAAGAACAAGACATAAACCTCGAGGAGAGGAGGAAAGAGGTTGTAGAAGAATTTTAAGAACAACCAAAGGCATTAAACCTATTTGCATATGTTAAGTAGAAGAGATATAATGTGTATAGTGAAGTAAGAGACTAGCAAGAAGTTGACTACTGATCACATGTCATAGAACAACACTACAACAGCTACCATGGACTGAAAATATGAGCAAAAACAAAGTTTTAGAGAAAATTGAAACAAAATGGACACTTTAGAATCAGGAAGATATAGTTGAAATTTATAGGCCACATAATGAGGAAAGTGAGCTTGGTAAATTTGACACTACAGGTTATGTTAGTAAGCAGGGTAGCTTAGTAAATACATTTGGCACCTCAGCATAGAGTAATGATTAATGAGCCAATCTGGTTGATCATTACTACTAAATACTTAGTTTGATCCTCACTGTGTGTCACATACTTGTGGCTTTATGTGAAAGTAAGTTAAGCTTAGTAAATGCATTTGGTACCTCAGTATAGAGTAATGGTTAACGAGCTAGTCTGGATGACTTACTATTGAATAGTTAGTTTGACTCTCACTGTATGCCCAATACTTGTGGCTTTGTGTGAAACTAAGTTAAGCTTAGTAAATGCATTTGGCACCTCAGTATAGCGTAATGGTTAACGAGCTTGTCTGGTTGACCATTACTACTGAACAGTTTAATCCTCACTGTGAGTCTTATACTTGTGGTCTTGTACCAAAATGAAATAATTATAGGAAATGATTATAAACAAGCATTTTATCATATAAATAATATACATAACTGATGTACATTATTTATATGATAAAATTAGATACATTTTCATATACATAAGTAATATAAGTAAATGTATCTAATATTTTTGAGTAATGGAAAGAGTTATCAATACACTGTAAAAATTAATAAGTGTATTGGACAACAGTAAAAACAGTGCTGAGTCTTTATCTGTACCGTTTCATAGCAACCGGTAAATCTAGTGAATAAAAAAAAAAGAAGAAAAAAAAAGACTACTACTATCACCAAATAAATCCATTGACTAAACCAATCAGCTTGTGCGGACAAAGTAAACTCTTGTTTTGTAATCATGTGAATAAAGCCTTGTGAAATGCACCAGACTCTTGTTTTACAGCTACAATTCATTCTGCTCTGTTTATATTTCGAGTATTTGACAAGTAATTTCTTTTAAGGTCGAATGCGTGGCCTACATTTTTGTTTATTCTGTTTTCTAAAAGTTACTCCTCTCCCCCGGTCCATATGTTATCCATCACAAACGTTTCTCTTGCATTTATGCGTTTATTTATTTATTTTTTTTTTACATTTACTTTGTTTTGGTTGTTGCTTCTCAAACTAGCAGGAAAGAAGGAACAAGTTCTTTGTGGTGACGTGGCAATGAAGGAACCTTTGAAAAATTGTTCGTATTAATGGATTATTTACATATGAAATCAGTGGCATTAAGAAGGTCATTTGCAACTAAAAATTCATGTAAAATTGTAAACATATCTATTTATAGGTAATGCAATTTTATTGGTAGTTGAGGTTAAATGGGATATTTAAAATCATGAAAACTGGGAGTAGTCTAAATTTCTTTTTTAATTTTGATAAAATGTTATAGATGGCTGCAGCTTCGAAAACAGAGCATGTTTCTGGTTTAATTTTATCTATGATGGATGAGTTTGATACAAAGATTTTGTGACTTTATTACTTTGAAGTTTTAGCCTAAAATTCAGTCAGCATGGCTGAACTTCAGTTCTTTTTTAAGGGAATGCTAAATAAGAGAAATTTTGAGAATACCAAGTGCTGTAAGTAAAACAAACAACATCTATCTCATTTTTCGTATGTTTTCAGGCACCTGTTTTTTTTTGTTCTGAAATTCCTTCATTAACATCTTCCTTCTTTAAAAAAAATAATAAAAGACAGACAAATTAAATTTGAAGTTTGCTGGAAAATGATCACACCACTTCCTAAAATCTTGCCAAATAAGCAATTATAAGAATTTGTTTTGCAATCAGTTCTTGACTGAGCCAAGATCTTTTCAGCACCCACTTGTATATTCTTCAAGTTATCGGCTATATCATACGAGAGTCTTCTTTCTAATCAAATATTGACTATTTACTGTAAAATTAAGCATTCAATGCATTGATTTAATATCCCAATATAAACAGTGCTCCAATTATATTAAGGTTGTAAGAAACAATATTCTTTTCTCTTGTAACTAATGCAGACACTACTTATTTTGATAGAATGCCAATGGAGGTTCTTGAATGCCTATTATAAAAAATTATCTTGAAACCATATACTTTGGTCTGTTGCTTGGAAATGGACTGTCAGTATTTTTAAAGAAGCCGTTAAAATAAAGATCATCTTTTGTATATATTCTCACTTCTGTAATAATATTACACCCTCCTTGCTCATCACTCCCCACCATGTAAACACCCACTCCTTAAATTCAAGACCTGACAGTATTGACTTTCGCAGGTTTTGTTAAGTGTACCAGTGACCATGTTTATAAGAATTTTCTTATTTAGCTTTAAGGCAAATGTCTGTCTAATTTAATGCATTGCAAAACTAATCAGATTTTCATTTTAGTTTCAAAATTCTTCTATGAAAAAAAAATCTTCCATAAGGATTTCAATTATATTTTTATGAAAACTCCACATATTTCAGTTTGGGGAATATAACCAATTTTAAACAGACATACAATTTTCAGCTACTGTTTGCGTATTGCATATACCTAGGTGCATCAATAAGTTTGTAACCTAATGATTTATAAAAAGAAACATTGAGTTTACTCAGTAAATATTTATAATAATAATTTTCTTTTTTGTTAATGCACTCATCACTTGTTTATTAATCACTGAGATCAAAACTTACCTAATAAATGTGTCAGGTTATAGACTTATTGGTGCACCTTCATCTATCTATCTGATTCTGTACATCATGTTCTATCAATCTATTAATTCTTGACTCAGCTCACTTCTCAAAATTTGACCAGCTGAATAACATCATTTTTTTTTTTTTTTTTTTGAGAAGCTTCTTAGTCAGGCTGAGAACTTTTACATGCCTCTTTGTGTATGTGTGTATGTATGTATGTATATATATATATATACATACACATACACACTTTTTTTTTAATCATTTCACTTAAGACAAGGCAGTAAGTAATGCCACTAATACGCAGGGTGTTACAGAGAGTGAAAGTGAGGAAGACTGAGAATAGGGAGGATTGAGGAAAAGACAAAAGATGAATGGGGTTCAAGAAGACCAAAGATGGTGACTGAAGTTGTATTTAAATTTTTGAAGATTGTAATTATCAGGAAAGCAAGTAAATGGAAGGAAGTTCCACAGGTGGAAAGTATGAGAAAAGAAATTGTTGGAGTAGAAGTGGTGATATTATTTTTAGTGGATCCCCATATTTGAGTAGATGCTTCGTTTATTTTAAACACTTTACTTATTATTGTCTACTGGCCTGGATATCTGAGAAATCTTATTAATATTAGAAAAGTATGTACCTGCTGGTAGAATTTGAACCTGTGTCCTTTTTGCAGGAGAAACTGTTGTTAGATCTGACATACTTAAGACTGCCTCAGGCTTGAAGGGCATTGCCGATCAAACAAGGCTGAATAGTGTCTTTAAGTGAAATCCTTCTCATCACAGATTCTCAAAAGTTTATTTCTGTTCAGTTTTGTATCCAAACGTAAACAAAGCAATTTCTAAAGAAAGAATGGATTTTTAAAAATTTTATTTAATGATTTCACAGAGTAGATACCCATATTTTAGTAAATGCTCCATTTATTTTAAACAGTATATATATTTATATAATAAATGTATGGTTTAAAATAAACTGATCATCTACTCAAATGTTAGTATTCACTAAAAATAACATTTTAAGTGATAAAAAATTGTCAGATTATTAAAATAAAAGAAAAAAAAATCAATTTTTTCCTTTTTATATATATATATATATATATATATATATATATATATAAATTCAATTTCCAGTAACAGGCTACAACCGCCAGTTTCATATGTTTTCATGCAGTCAGTAACTGTTGTGTGTGAAAATTGAAACTTTATACCTTTAGCCAAGTCCAAGATGGTAAAAGTGTAGCCAATACATGCATATCATACACACACCAAGTTTTATTCTCATATATATATATATATATATATATATATATATGAAAATGTATGACAAAGTGGAAAAAGTGTTCCTGTCATGTATTTTGTCCTTTAGGACTTCTTCAGACTAAATTTGTTGTGTTGATATGAATACACATGTGCATGAACAAGATATGCTGGGAATTTTAAATTTAAATTTTTTTTTTTTTTTTTTTTTTTTTTAATCGAGCCGATGTCATTTAGCTTCTTTTTCTTTCCATCATTTTATGCCCTGGCTCTTACAACATTTCATCATTCCTGGCAGAACTTCTATTATCACAGTGTGACATATCTACTAACAAAAGTGATGAAAAGAAAATGAAAACAAATCTAAATGAAATCGGCTAGATTAAAAAAAAAATTTAAATTTAAAATTCCCAGCATTCCTCGTTTGTGTGCATTTGTTGTCGCACCAACATAACAATTTTAGTCCGAAGAAGTTTTAAAAGTCGAAATGCAATCACAAGAAAACTTTTTCCACTTTGTCATACATTTTTCCCCAATATTGTTCTTGATATATAAAAATATATATTGTCATCTTTGTGTGTGTGTGTGTGTATATATATATATATATATATATATATATATATATATATATATATATGAAAGAAAAAAATACAGAAAAAACAAAATTCTGAATATGCATTATTAATGTTAAAATAAAAGTCGACGTCGGACGTTTGGGGTCTATTTAAGACCATCTTCATGGACATTTTCATTTAAACATAATTAACATTATAACTTATAACAATTTAACACAAAGACGATGGACATAAGAGCCCAACTAATTCAGACAGATAACTGAAATTTTATACAGATCAGCGTTCTGTTTAAATATGATCACGTAGTAAATCACGTGGGCGATGTTGTTAAGACGTATTCAAGATGATTTCCAAAAATTGAAAATATCAAAAAGTTGAATGAAAAATTTTTATAAACAATTAAAGAAATCTCTTCCGTTGATGTTGGAATACGTAGTGATCAATTGGTTCTTATATCTTCAACAAGCTTGAAAGTCTTTCCCGTATTGCCCACGTGACGACTACGTGATCATATTTAAACAGAACGCTGATCTGTATAAAATTTCAGTTATCTGTCTGAATTAGTTGGGCTCTTATGTCCATCGTCTTTTGTGTTAAATTGTTATAAGTTATAATGTTAATTATGTTTAAATGAAAATGTCCATGAAGATGGTCTTAAATAGACCGAAACGTCCAATGTCGACTTTATTTTAACATTAATAATGCATATTCAGAATTTTGTTTTTTCTGTATTTTCTTTCATACTGTCGGATTTATATCCATATATTTTATATATATATATATATATATATATATATATATATATATATATATATATATATATATATATATATGTGTGTGTGTGCGTGTATGTTTTCTATTGTGTATTCAGTCTTTACTTCTCAAAAAAAAAAAGAGGACGTTAGGATCTTTTGCACATTCTTATATGATTTTAAAATTTATATAACAAAATCAAATCAAAGTTTATACCTATTCAAATTTTTGAAACATAAGTGTAAAAAATATTTTAATATTCTACTTACATTTTCCTCTCAGTCTGTTCACTGAATATATTTTTAGCAATTCAATTCTGTTATTAAAGTGAACATTTCATGTAATGCTCTTCCTTCAGCATTAGTATTATTACAGATTTGGAAAGCATATAAAATATTTAGCCTTCTTTATTTGGGTTTATCACGTCTGTCTCAATTCCTTCATGGAATAATGAAAAAGGCTGCAATATACTTCAGGTGTTTCGTTTCTGGACTCAAATCTCACTTGCATTTAATGAATAGCATCGTATGAGGCATTTGTAGATGATAATTTTCAGAGAGGTGCTAGTTTCAACGATATGATGATAAACAGGATTTAAGCTCTGATATAAATGTTAGTGCAGATTTCCTTTTTTCTGGGTCTATTTGTATTTTTCATCCTTTAACCCGGATGTTGTATTGTTGGTTAGAATTTTAGCTGGCCATTAATGTTATGGTTGGAAAGTTAACACCAGAAAATTCATTTTTGTTGCTAGCAAAATGTAAAGGAATTTTTATCTTCATTCTGTTTTTTTTTTTTCCTTATTTTTTAAATTTATTATGTTAGCAAGTAATTGTGTTCAAATTGTTGATTTTCCTAAAAATCTCTTTGTTGGTCACACTTTAATTTCAGTGTAAATGTTTAATGCTAATTTTTGATAATTTTGAGTAGCGTTCTTTATCGTTTATAGACTCCAGAGTTTCGTTTTTAATCTTTTTCACTTTTATCATTTTTTATAAATTTTATTAACATCTTTTGCATAAAATTTGTATCTTTTCCTTTTTTTTTTATTTTGTGAGTCATTATTTTCTGGCTAGAACTAATATATATATATATATATATACTCTCTTTGGCATGCTTGTTGGAGAAGTCTTCATCTAAAATCTCTTCTTAATGATAATTTTTATAACCTAATCCTCATTTCACAACTCTTGTGACTTCTTCCTTCTCCTCCATTGTTCTTCTCTGCATTTTGTCATTCAGACTTCAGCTTTAGGATTTAATTTTTTGCACAATTTGTTTTCCTTTTTCTTTTTCTTTGAAATAATCTAGGAAGTATGGGTCCCCCTGGAAATATTCGTTTGCCGGAAAATCATAATACTACTTCAGCATTTGACCTGTTTGATGGTGAAGGCAATATGAATGGTTCCTACAACCTTGAGGCATTGCCCCCACACATTTCACTGCAAGAGCATCATGGGAACTTTGGTTCTGGCATCACTGAAACTAATGATCTTATAATTGCTGAATCAGAGACTGCTCTACATTCGGGTAGGACATGTTCAACTACTGCTTTGCTTTTCTACTAACAGTCCTGCCTCAATTACTAACAATACCTACTATTTTTATTATTTTTACTATTGTAGTAAAAACAATCTGGCTTCACTTCCCCGGTTGATTGTATCTAACCCTTTCTTTTGTACAAACTTTAGCATTGTCTCTTGTATCATTACTACTATTGTTATCAGCTATCAAATGATCATTAAATTACTGAGCAGTCATACTGTATTATTACTGGGATCTCTTATTTTCATCTATTATTAGTTAATGCACCAGTTTTTATCGAATCAGACTCCTGTGAAGATAAAACAGGAGTAAGCTCCTTCCTGGAGTGATAGAGCTAACTGACAATTTTTCCAGCATATTCCAGCAGTATAATGCAGTTTACCCTCAACATGTCTGGCTACAAGAAATGGGTTCCAGGAACATTTGGCTGACTTCCCAGTAGTCTGTTGGATTCCTACCATTTTTTTTGTAACTAATTGTTCACCCAATACAACACCCAGAAGTTTTTGAAGCTAGAGGATTACTAAATAAGGTTGTTGTTGTTTGTTTGTTTGGTTTGGTTTGTTTTATGGCTTATCAACCTCCATGGGTTATTTAATGCTGACAAAATTTTTATTGCTGGTAAGTTTGTTTTTTTTTTTGTCAAAAAAATGTCTTGCTAGTAATAATTTTTTTACAAAGTATTTCTGGTATTAAAACCTATTTTTACACTTGTGTAGTATTTTGACCCAAGTTTGAGGTTTAACTATTTGCCCATAGCTGGGACCCTAACAGGTGCTACCACCCCAGGTCAGGATGGACCTGGGAACATCAGCAATTAAGTAGTGGTTTCACGCTCCTCAAAACCTTCTAAAAAAACAGAGGCCTTGCTGTTGGATGTGGTTTATCATCTTACTTAGGATGCGGATGTAGTTTATCATCATACCCAGGACTGACGGTTGTTGTATAAATGTAAGAAGAGGAAGTAAGGAATGCTGATTATAAGAATATGTAGGAAAGATAATAGTTAATCCCAGTTAAGATTGTAGTTATTGGGGAAGCATCCTCTCAGGAGTTTGTTTCATAAAGTAACAGTTCTTAGGAAGAAGTAGTCCAAATGGAACTTCTTTCTTACTAATGGAATATATCTTGAATGGAGATAGTTCAACTCAGGGTATGTGGTTTGGTGTGTCTTAGCTTTGCTTACCAGATTTAAACTCTATTGACAGAACATGTTACTGACACCAGATATATTGATGATGAGTGTCTGGCAGCTGATCTCTCCACTGATCTAACTCTTACAGTTCAATGTGGAAAAGACTGGCTGATATTCACAAAACTAAACTCATAACATTTCATCACCACTGAGCAGACCTCAAACCTGTACCAATCCTGATGAGTGGTTATACTCTCAAGAAGTCTCCTTGCCTCAAATACCTATGTCTAAAGCTCAATCCAAACCTTAAATGGAATGCATATATTCATGTCATCACAAAAGATTCTAGAAGAATTCTCAGTTCATTGTATTGCTCCAGGAAACTTAACTAAATAACTTCTGTTGTCATTCTCTAACTTTATAAAAGTCAAATCAAACCAAAAATGGAGTATTGCTGCCATATTCAATCTGGAGCTGTCCAATCCTCATGGTCCAGATCCAACAGAGTTCAAAAGTGCTTATGTAACCTTGTGAGTGATTAATTATTCTCCACCTTGTAACTCTCATTCTACAGATGAAATGTTGCCTGCTTTTCATTACTATATTGCTATTACTATGGCAGATGTTTAAACGAGTTACATTCCTTAGTGGTACCAGCTTGGACCCACCATGCCATGCTCATGGTGGCAAACTATCCCCTTCATGTTTCTTTGATAAAAGCAAGTTCCAGTCAGAAAGCTTCTTCCCCAAAACTGTTACTTTGTAGAACAGACGCCCAAGAGAATGCTTCCATGACAACTACAATCTTGGTTTCTTTAAGTCCAGGGTCAACCCTGATATTTATCCTACTTGTCCTTATAATACTCTTTTACTGCACTCTTCCCCCTACCTTACAATTTCACTCATTAACCCTCTGCCTTGAGTGACTCTTAGGCTTTGTATTTAATGAACTATTGGTTCATTCATTTTCATTTTATTCGGTTATTGCATTTGTCGCCACTGTGGTCACCATTCCCCTTCATCTCACAATTGTGGTTCATGGTGACATTCAAGGCAGAATAGTGTAATGGCTTGCCAGTTCATTTTGCACTAGGGATGTTGAGGTTACTCTGTCCCTCCTCTCAGAGATGGATTTGTTTTTGAAGTTACTTTTTTCTAGCCTTTACTGAAAGAGGCAGTACCTACAAGACAGCAGGTGGTTTGAATTCAAAGTTTCCTTCTCCTAGACTGGTTGCCACCCAAAGCTATAGGGCCCAGTCTGTCCTGATATTTTACTCATAGAACTATCAGTAAATAAAGAAAAAGGACATCACTGAATTCTTTGCAGCCTGGATAGATATACATATACAATGACTACAGCACTTTGTAGGTTGCCTGTCACCTTGTATAGCGGTCATTATTTCAAGTGAAGAAAGGGACTATATCTTATTAGGTTATTAGCTTCCAACTTTCTGGCACATCAGTTCATATTTATGTCTCTAGAATGAACTAAAGACCTAACACTGATAAAAAAATAAGTAGTCCTAGAGCAAGTGTAACAATCACATCCGCATTTCTTTGTTGATAGGAACACCTTCATTAGCTGCAAGAGTTAAATGTCTACAACTCACTAGCTAAACCTTCCTTACTTTTCATGATGGAATTCCCAAGTGAAATTCAAGCTTGTAGAAGTGTGTTGACCCTGTGACAATTTCTGTTGAAAAAAAAATAACAGCAGGTAGTGTCTTTACCAAACTTTGCATCCAACCTTTGTAATTCACCTGAAAACTATTGTGTCATTACTTCTGCTATCATTCTTATCTACACCAGTCTTGTCTCTCTAACAGTGGACAGTGCTGAAATATTCTCGGCCTAACCTACTTCCCAAAATTGGTATACTGATTTTTGGGAAGTGGGCTGGTTCAAGAACTTTTCAGCAACTCCTTGATATTACAATAGCTGTGGACACCTCCTCACTAAACCGTATTTGTTAAAATAAACACATTTTGTCATTTAGCCACATTTACTAAGCTTATAGTGAAGCAAAGCAAGGACTTAAATTGACTGGTCCGCTTCTAAAAAATAGGGAAAAAATTTTTATTCAGATAGGTATCAATTTTGTAGATTTGTTTTCATTTGATCTTCCTCAAGTCATGGCATTTGTCAGGATACTCCCCAAAAATATTGTGTGTGTTTTGTTTTTTTTTTGTTTTTTTTGTTTTTTTTAGCAGTTTGGAAGTGGGGTCCTATTCATAATATAAATACAGTATTAAATCGATCACTAACTTTTTAAAGAGTTATCATTACTTTATTTTTCTTTACAGATGTCAAGTTTGAAACTGTTTATTTAATTGATATCTATGATGTTGTCCTATTCTTAAGAATATGTGTTCTAGTGAAACAGTTTTTCTTCATATTTTACAAAAAAATTATTTTTAAATAAAGAACAGACAAATATAATTTAATGTGATTTATTTTAAGAAAATATTTCAAACAAGCAATAAGTTAATAAATCATTATATCCATTTTTTCTTTATTTAATGTAATAATTATACAACAATATTCAAAATGTGGCTTCAATAAAAACCCGCCCTCTTAAAAAATTACTTAAAAATAACATTTCATACGTACAGAGATTTCCCCCTGTATATCTTGTGAATGTTAAATTCTCCAGTCCCTTTTTCTTCATTATTGGCCAGATTTAACAAGGTTCTGTTGTGATATTTAATCAAAATTTTCCTCAGATTTCATCCAAATTTTTGCCATTTGTTAACATTCATTCGAGAAGTTGATCCTGAAAATTTCAGCATATTATCTCATTTCAAACAGATTTTATGCTACTCTGAAGATTCTAAAGATATTGAAAATTTTGAAAACATTGAATTCTCTGTTTTTTTAGAGACCTCTCACTGAAAGAATCTTTCATTGGTTGCATTTGGAACTCTTTTTCCTTCATTGCAACCATTATGTGTCTCATATTCAATCAACTAACCACACTCACCTGTCACCTGCTGCAAAAATCCCAACTGAAATTTTTAAAAATTACTACAAACCTTCTTTTACAGTTAAAATCCTGTATTTTGGCTCTGCTGCCACTGCATGAAGACACATACAAACCACCTCATCTTCCCTTATGTGTATGTTAAATGTTATCTCTCTCATTCTGATTGTAAATATAAGTTTCCTTGTAGTTCCTACTAGTACTGTCATTTTCCCCCCAATTCAGGTTCAGACTTAACATTTGTAAATAAAAACAAAGTACATATAACTCTTTAAAAAATTTAAGACCAGTTTGATGCTATATTATGAAGAGGACCTCCCCGCTTCTAAAATGATAAGAATCAATATTTTTTAATTCTGACAAATGTTGTGGCCCAAGGAAGATCTAATGAATGCTAATTCACAAAAATTATCCCCTCAAAATTTTTCCCTATTTATTTTACAAGGAGACCAGTCAGTTTAAGTAGTGTTATATTTACTAAGTGTTGTATTCTTAAAGAAGGTTACAAACAGACAAAGGTGGTACTCAAGTGAAAGGAACAGCAATATCGGCATAGATGAAAGAAAGAGAGATTTATTGTAAAAGAGAATACACTACTGAAAAACAGCAGTTTTTAACAGCGGTTAGCAGGCTAGTAATTCCTGAAACTAGTCTGTGCTTACTATATATATCTACTGATATAGTCAGTCCACATAAGCGATAGGGAGTGTAAGGCATTCCATTACAACACTAAACTTATTATGGCACAAGGCCATTCATTTTTGAGATTAGATTTCTCCATAATGGATCAGGGGGTTTGTTATACTTAACTTAGTCTGACACGAGGCCACAGATCTTGGGCAGCCAATGAGGACTGAACTCGATGTAGTCATAATGTTTTTACTCAACTAGCTTGCTAACTGTTTTTCCATAGTAAGGCTCCTCAACATCTGGGGCATTTAACAATATTGACTATTAATAAGTATTTAATATTATCAGAGGTATCTGTGTATTTCTATATTTTTGTCTAACTTTTTGCTGCTATAAAGCAGGCAGACATATAAAATGAGAAGAGAATTCTACCTTGATTTGAACCTCAGACATAGCAGGCAAGTAATGTATCCACTAGGTCAGCCTTATTCTTTTTGTAAAACATGGTAAAATTAACTTGCAAATATTAAATTAGGCTAAGTGCACAGATACCACACTGATCTTAAGCAGAGGACTAGAGAACAACACTTTAATCCTAAGCAGAGTGCACAGACACTACTACTGATCCTAGGCAGAGGACTAGGGAACAACACTTTAATCTGAAGCTGGGTGCACAGATACTACTACTGATCTTAAGCCTAGGGCCAAGAGTGACTTTAATTCTAAGCAGATTGCACAGATACTACACTGATTCTAGGCATAAGTTCTGATCCATTCTGTAAATAATTTCATCATTTTTGTCAAGTATTATATATATTTATTTATTTAGAAATTTGCATGTCAAAACCTAATAATAGTAAGGATCTAACAAAATAAGTCGTCATTTTTGACAACTTCAGTAAACTATTTTTTTTATCCAAATTTATTTACTGTTTGACCTGAATTCATTTCAGCTTTTATTACTTCAGCTGCTTTGTTGGATATTTTTAGCTACTACAACTACTACTACTACTTCCTTTTCTATTAAAACTGAAACTAGTTTTCTGCTAAACTACTCAACAACAACAAAAAAATAATAGTTAAAAAACCTGAAATCATTGGATCCTGTGACTCATATGAAAACTAATTTAAAAATAAAATTCAATGAGATAAATGGATTGAATCAGTTCTGATTTCAATATCTGACCTATACTTTTGAATTTAATGAGTTGTTATTCTTAATTGGTATTTTCAGTCTAATTGGTTAATTTGTACTTTTTTTTTTAACTACTGCTATTTATATTAGATTTTCTTATATTTTAACTCAACCTTTATTACTACTACTGATAACTTTATCATTAACAAACTTATAGCATGATAGTTGCTACCAATTCAGTTAGTATATTTTCTACTATTATCTGTTAACCCAATTTCTATCAATATTACTTTCACTTGCAGCACTGGCAATAATCTGATTGTTGTGGCTAATAAAATTTTTACTTTTATATAATTTCCTCATTTTTTCTGTTTTTTGTAAGAGATTTTATTATTCCATTGGTTGTTTATGTGACATTTGTTGTTTTACATTTCAAGACTCCACAGAAAATAATACATTTTGAGTTCTATCCATGGACTGGGCCATACAGTCTCACCCAGTGGAAAAAAGGTCAGCAATAATTGAGCAGTAATAAAAAAAAAACAAGACTAGATATTTTTAAGCATGGATAACAAAAGGAGAACATTCCAATCTTCTTCTGCCTTCAAGAATGTCATAAGTGTGTGTAATCTCAAAGACATCCAGATAAACACCTTTTGGTTATTAATAGATCTGCTGGCAGGACAGTAAAATGGTGATGGTAACATTGAGGATAATAAAAGGATGACACCAAGTACGGTAGTTTCCTCATTCTAATCCCACCTACAGTGTTAATATCACCATTTTACTGTTCTGTCCTTGAGAGAATGTGTCTGTGTCATACGTGTGTGTAATCTTGAAGACAACCAGATAAACACCTTAAGGCAATTAAAACTCTGAAGATGAAGTCCCGTTCACCTTTCGGTTATTAATAAACCTGCTGATGAATGGGATTTTGTCTTCATAATTTTAATTGCCTTAAGGTGTTTATCTGGTTGTCTTCTAGATTACGCACACATATGACATGGACATGTTCTCTCAGGGGGCAGAACAACCCTTATAGACTGAATAAAGGGTTCAATTCAAAAGGCCATGATGAATGAAATAGTGTGATAATGACAAAGGTGAAGATATTAGTTTGATGGTAATAATGTAAATAATATTAGTTTGATGGTAATAATGTAAATTATATTTGTCTGATGGTAATAATGTAAATAATATTAGCTTGACGGTAATAATGTAAATAATATTTGTCTGACGGTAATAATGTAAATAATATTTGTCTGATGGTAATAATGTAAATAATATTTGTCTGATGGTAATAATGTAAATGATATTTGTCTGATGGTAATAATGTAAATGATATTAGTTTGATAGTAATAATATAAATAATAATGCAGGATGTTCATAAGAACTCTTTACAATTTAAAAAAAATTATTACAAAAGCAAATGAACAGACAAATATATGGAAATTGTTGCAGAATGAGGAGTAGACAGTTTTTTTAACTAATTTAATATACCTCTATATGGGCACCATTCATTGCACGAAGCACATCAAGACAGTACTTGATTTCTTGCCTTGTTTGCTGTAGCATAGCCTCATCAATGGTGGCAATGGTATCAATGATCTTTTGCTTTAGATCAGTAATGTCCTGTATCTTTGTTCAATACATGATAACTCCATAGAAAGAAGTCTAGGAGAGTTAAATCTGGTGAACAAGGTGGCTTGGGAATTGGGCTATCCCTTCCAATCCACTCGTCTAGAAATGTTAGGGGTTCATTTAGCAGTACCTCTTTCATCAACAGGATACCCGAAATACACAAATGCAATGTGATTAAAAATTTTAATCAAATCTTATTAAGATATTTCATCAACTGCCTTTGTACTATATTTTTTAAATTGTAAAGAGACTTTATGGATATCCTGTACATTTTTCTCTTCATATATTCTCGTATCATAATTTACTGAATTTTGACAGACATCTTGCATGAAATAAAATCATTATATAGCTCTGTATATATGATAAACTGTAGTCAGAATCATGGTTAATGTGAACTACACAATGCTTTCCTCCAGGCTCTATAATTGAATATACTAACATAAACCATTCATATATCCTAAAAAAGGAAGTTCCTCTGGTATGTGTGGCATGCCAAGAATCATTCACCATAAAACACATACTGATAAACGGCAGCAATTTTAATTCAATCCACTTAAAATACTACCAAACAAGTAACTTAAAAGAATATTTTCAAAATACTGATTCATTTTACATGTTTCAGTTCCTAAAAGATATTAAACTGACCTCAAAAATATAATTTAAAAATATAACCATAACAAACAGTAGTCTTACTATTTAAAATAAAATTTTTTGACTGTTTAAATACAAGACATTATTTAAAAAAACATTAAATTTTGGCCTTAAATGACCCATAAAAAGTTGATATACCATAAAATAAACCAAACCAAACGGTCTTTTCCTTATGGCTGCATAACATTTGCTTCACCTGGGTTATATATGATTTTGAATTCAGATTTGTCCTTCTCCTAGACAAATATATAGAAATTGTTGCAGAATGAGGAGTAGACCAAGCAAGGTTACAGAGCCAGTTCTGTCCTACTATTTAACCCATAGTTGAAGATTTTGAATTCAGAATTATCCTTCTCTTAGACTGGTTGCCACCCATAATTATAGGATGCAGTCTGTTCTGCTATTTACTCATAGCTTGGTTGCGGGGGGGTCGGAGAAGAGATGGATTCATACCTTTCTCAAGGGTATTTGCATCTAAGTGAATGTAATGATATGCAATTTAAACTCCAGTTCCTCAATCTGAGACCCTATCTATTACTCCACCATGCATCCATTATATTGTTCTATTTACGCTTAATATTAGAGCATTATGAAGTGAATCTCGCTACAAAAACTTAAGCCTACAGAATCTTGGTAAAGACTTGCCTACTAGGTACCTCAGTTTGTATATAAAATCTGGGAGATATTTATAGGGGAGGAGGTTTTGTATGTCATTATATATTGTACTTATTATGCTATGTATTTTTTTCTTTTTGCATGAATGGAAATGTGTAACTATGCCTTTTACAAAAATAAAGAAAAGTTTTGAAGAACTCTGTATATTCAAATTTGGCTAAAACCTTGATTTAGATAGCTGCGAGCATGAGATTGTGTTAAAAAAATATAGCTACTTCCCTCCTGAAATCACCATTGTTATAATATATCAATGAATACACTGCATCTCACATTATTAACCTATTTTTCCTGATTTTTTAGAAAACCTATAAACAGATGCATGAAAATATTTACACTATTAATGTGCAGCGTATTTTCTCTAATATTTATAGATTATAGCAAAAAAAAGGCAAAAGTTCTTAAATCTCCAAGAAATGTTAAGTTATAAATAAAAATTATCATTACAGAAGAAGCATAAAATTTAAAAAGACTGTTTTGATTCATTCATTTTTTACAGCTTATCAACTCTTTGCAGGTTATTTAAAGCCAGAAAATATTTATAGAGTGTTAGAATTTTTTTTTTTTTTTTTTTTTAGATAATAATGATTTAATAATACAAGTCTTACTAATTAACCCATGGATGGGGGAAGAAGAAGGGGATTTATACCTTTCCCCAGGGTATTTGAACATAAGTGAATATAATGAACCAAACTGAAATTGGAACTTGTCTCTCCAATATGCAATTCCAAGCCATTATTACACCACCTGCACATCCAAGCTGGTATTTCCAAGATTCAATGTTGCTTATCTTTAGGACAACTGTTTTTTTTTTTTGTTTTTTAAGCTATTTCACCCAATGCAAGGCAATAAAGCCACTAAGATGCAAGGGGTATTTTGGTGTTAGAGAATATGAGAATAAAAACACTATTAAGGAGAGAGAACAATACATGAACAAAAATTAAGTAGACAGAAGATAATGATTGACATTGCATTTAAATTTTTGAAGATCAAAATTGACTGGGCAGCAAGAAGTTGGAAGAGAGTTCTATAAGTGAGAAATGCAACAGAAGAAACTATTAGCATAGAACTTATAGTTACATTTAGCCATTTCAACTTTAAAATGATGAGACCTTCTTGACAATCACTCTTTAATGTTTCTCTTTTTCTTATTCTTTCACACTTGTGTCTTCGTGGCTTTACTGCCTTGCTTGGAGATGTGTAAAAATCTCAAAAACCTTTTAGTTTCTTTTTGAACCATGATTCCATACACTTTTGAAACATAAATGTATGTCTGTGCTGTCCTCTTAACAGCATCTGGAACTCTCCATAGAATCACCACTTTGCCACTCATATACCCACCACAAAACATAACACCACCTCTCTCTTGTTGATATCTCAAACTGTAAAGGTGGCTTATGGCCATATCATATTGAAACATTGGTTCTTGTAGAATCACTGAAGTTAAGCAACATCAAACCTGGTCAGTACCTAGATGGGTGATTGCTTGGGAATACCAGGTGCTGTAAGCTTGGATTCACAGATGGTGTAATGGATAACATTTTGGAGTTGGAAATTAGAGAGCCAAGTTTCAATTCCAGTCTGGTTGGTTATATTCACTTATGTGCAAATACCCTTGGGAAAGGTACGAATCCACTTTTTCTAAGCTATCGGTTAATTAGTAGGACTTGTTTCAGTAAATCATTAAAAATTCTTATAGTGTAAAAATATTTTCTGGTTTTCAATAACTTGCAAAAGGTTGATAAGCTGTAAAAAACAAAACAAATATATCAATCAAAATCAAACTGTGAAGACAATTTCTGCTTTTAGCTAGCCAGCTTTTGTTCCCTTTGTCTGTCTCATGGAGTTTAGCACAGCATTTGTCACTGGAAAGAAGGGTTTGAAAAATTGGTCTTCACATATTTTGTTTCCTATTTAATTTGATTTTCCTTATGGATGTTTTTAATGAAGGCTTATTTTTTAGTCTTATATATTTTGGCATTTGGTATTGTGCGCTCACTACTGCAACACAAACTTTTTATATCTTGATAGATTGTTTTAATAAATTCTCTTTTAATATAGGAGATAGATGGACAAGACCCTCTTTCACCCATTTTATATTTAAAGATCTCAAGAGGACCAATCACCTCTATTTGGGATGTCTTCCAAAATGTCTGATGTGAGCAGTCTGCTATTTCTCCAATGTCTCACTGGTATTAGGAATTGCATGACTTGTAGTTGTTGAAGTGCTAGGTAAATTGTTCTTTCTCTACCATAGAATTTGCAAGAAATAAACAAACTGAATTTGATTTAAAATCTAAGTTCATTTTATTTTACCTAAAAAATTGCTTCATTATTTGGTTTCATTATTTCTGAGGTTTCAAAAATGAGATATTGCGGTACTTGGCTTCTTGCTGTTGGTGAGCTGGGCTGGCATAATCCAAGAGACACTAATTTCTCAATTCATGGCACACTTTACTAGTTTGTATTTGAAAGCAGCAATGACCATTTCAGACAGTAACTCATTCCTACCTGAGATCATGGATAGCAATTTAGTAGCAGCTAAATAAAATAGTATTAAGGCATTCAAGTTCCCCAAAATTTTATGATTCAAATATTCCCCCATTGTTTGATTCTATGTGTATGTATGTGTGTGTGTGTGGGGGGGTTCTATTTTGAGTGCTTTGGATTTACATGAGAAACTGCCAAATTTGTTGAATAGTATTTGACATTTAACATAACCTTATATTTTGATTTGTTTTAGTAGATTAATTCTTTAAACAAAGGCACTGTCTGGCTCATATATGCCTGTCTGTCTGGTGGAGGAGGAGGTGTGCTCAGGTGGCCTGATTATTTGCACAGATTTTGAGGAGTGAGTCAAGCTGTGAACTTTTCAGCACCCCCTCTTATATGCATAAGGAAAAACCTTCATCCTGCATCCACTCTATAAGAAGAAAAGAATTCAAAACTGTAGAGAAGACAACAGGAAACCACTCCACTATCTTTCTCAAGAAGTCTTGACTATTCAGATAATAAAGAAAAGGAATCTGTGGAAATCCATAATTATGTACTTGAAGGGGCATGTTGTTTAAAAAACATAGAAATCTTTATTCCTTTTTTTCTCCACTATTGTACACATCTAAGTATATTTATTTATACTTAAAATTTCTCAGGGTGATAGGGGAACAAAAAAATGTCCCAGCTAGAGTTTGATGATTATAGTGGGTAACCCAGTCGTTATATACATCTACAATCAGTATGAAATATCACTTCTTAGTATAGCCACTATAGTAATTGAGGTGTAACGTGTTGTGGCCATGGGTGTTTTCATATGTTTAGTATTTTTACTCATTACTGATCTCCAGATACTGTCGTTTAGTGGTTTATCATTTTGTACCCGCTGGGATGTGGTTATCGAAGAATCCTTCTGGTTATTCTAATGGGCCATGGTTTTGTTGATCTGGTGACTGTCTTGAAAGCCAAAGAAATTACAGAAGAATAAATGCTATTGTAAAAAAAATGTTGACAGTTTAATACCACAAAATAGGTGGGGGCAGAAGAGGATAGTAGGTGAGGAGGAAGGATTGAAAGACAATCAAAGATTTAGAAACAGTTTCAAAAAATTCATATGCCAAAAATAAATATGATTTCAAAATTTTAATTATTATTATGGATGACTTATAATTGCATGCATGCATCCTAGTATAAATAGTTATAAATAATTATTGACTGATTTTATCATTGAGATGTTTTTGCATTAACTAGGATCTGCAAATTGGAGTAGAGAGTTATCAATGATAATGTTCTGACTTAGAATCGGTGGTTATCTCCCTTTAATCCTCTCTCTTTTTTTTATTTTTAAATGTACTTTTTATCACATAAAATTTGTTGATATGTGAGCATATTTTCATTCTGAAAATGCAGCCCAGTGAAAAAAGTTTTGGAACCACTGCCATAAGTTGTCAGTAGTTAGAATCCCTCTTGATTGACTTCTACTAAGATCTTTGGGTATTTGCAATGTTAGGCGTTTGTGTCTGTGTGGTGGAGATCCCTTCAGCTTGAGGAAAGAAGAACAGAGAGAGGCAGCATTCTCTCTTGAGAAAAAAAAAAAATTCTCAGGTGTTAACTTACTGAGTGACTGCAGGCTCTGATTTATATAGACATTTGTCCAGAGTGGTGTAGGAATGACATTGGATGTTATATTCCTACAAAGACTCTCCTGTCAGGAAACAAAATGGCTATGTTGAAAAGTACCTTCAACCAGATACGGCCCTTACAAAAGTGACTCTGGTCAGATTATGGCTTCAGCCATTTTAGTAAGAATCAGTGTAAATTGGGGGAAGAGTTTATTATGTAAACATTTTCCTGACTTGGCAGAATTTTGGATAATCTTGTCACTACAATTTCCTTGGGGATGGATGAGAAGTAGGGTAAGGAAAATTCAGTTGTACTGAATTTACTAAATCTTACTAAGTTCATTTTGGATTCAAATCCTATTGATGCTTTCCTCATAAGAATTTTATAGATTCTAATATTTTTAAACAAAACTTTCTGCCATCAAATTTCAATGTGTTCACCTAATATTTCATATTATTTTCAACTTAGTATTTTACTCCTTCACTTAGAATTCTTAACTCTTTCAATACCTGACTTGATTGATTGATTCATTCATTTTTATATGACTTATCAACCCTTTACAAGTTATTTAAAGCCAGAAAATATTTTTAGATTGTAAGAATATACCGGTAGGGGAGAGAGATAATAATGATTTTGTGATACAAGTCTTACTAATTAACCTATAGCTAGAGGGAGAAGAGGTGAATTCATACTTTTCCTAAGAGTATTTGTACGTAAGGGAATATAAAGAACCCAATTGGAATTGGAACTCAGCTCTCCGATTAACAATTCCAAACCATTATCCATTACACCACCTGCACATCCAAGCTTCCAGCACCTGATATTGCCAAACTGTCACTTAGCAAGGTACTGACCAGACTCAATGTTGCTTAACTTTGGTGGTTTTATGGGAACTGGTGTTTTAATGTGATGTGGCCATAAGCCTCAATATCTCACTAAATGATATATGTCATGCATTATTATGACCCCATGAGGACCACTGCCCTGTTACAGTTAATGGAACAGAGAACTGTACTGCTGTTTGGCTGCTCGCTCCTCCAGTGATCTTGGTTAACCAAATGAAAATTTATAGAAATTTGTAAATTTTTAACATCCTTATACTTTTTATCTTCTACATTAATTCCCTTTATTTTAATAGTGGCAATAGCACAAATGGGTAGAACATGTAACTAAAAGAGAAAATGATATAATCATGATATTCAAATTTCCACACAACCAAAAACAAAAGGTTAGGAAGGAAACTTCTATCAATACTAGAAAGAGTGATAACAGTGGACCTGAGAAGTCTAATTTCCTGGGGGAAAAAATGAGCAAACTTGTACCATCATGCCTGCAAAAAATAACAATATCTCAAAAGGACATTTTGTTTTTCCTTTGACACCGCTATTATTTTAACTACCTTCACTCCTTGTTAATGTTTATTGTTTTAAAAATCAATGATTAGAATTGTAATAAAACCTAAACATATAGTGAAAGGAAATTTATACATTTTTTTTTTGTTTTTGTGAATTTACAACAAAAATATTAAACACTATTTTTAGATTGTTTATTTATAACGATAATTTTATATTTACAATTCTAAAAATTCATACAATTAAATTTAATGTAATGCAATGTTTATCATTTACCAATTTATAAAGAAATAAATATGAAAACAATTTTTTTATTTATAAATTAATAAACATTTATTAAATTGTTAAAATTTGTGAACCAGTTATAATGGAATTCTTATTATTTACCATTTTATAAAGTTTGAATCAATTTGCAATTAGCCAATGTTTTGCTAATTATTCCAACAAAGAATTTAATAAATAAATAGTGTTTATTATTTTTGTTGTCAATTCTCAAGAATAAAGAAATGTATAAATTCACTTTTATATGTTTAAGTTTTATTAAAATTCTAATCATCACTTTTTAGAAGAAATATTGCCAAGGTGTGAAGATAGTTAAAATAATAACGGTATCAATGGCAAAATCATACTTTTCACACTCCAGTTTTTTTTTTTTTTTCAGGCATGGAAGTCCTAATTTTCCAAAAACTTTTTTAAATAAAAGATTTTATAAATTTCAATGAATACTAATGCTAAATATTCAGTTAGTGAATCCTGGATGATTTCACCATGTTCCTTAAAGCAAGGACTATGTTAATATCTATATTAAAAGTGTATTCTGGAAAAAATCAATAAAACTTAAGGTGGGTATGACATTTTGCAAAAACCAAGGCCAAATTACATGTGAACAAAATTTTTACTAGATGAGCTGATGTTCTTTGCACTTAATGCAAAACATCAGCTCATGTTATGAGATTTATGTAGAGCACTTGATAGTCTTGCTGCAACATTGGCTTCACACAAAAAATTGCAAAAACTCTGAAAAAATTGGGTTTTTCATACTACTTAAAATAAAAACTTGAATAACTTCCTCAATTTTTTATCCAAATTTCTTCAAGCATGTTGTAAAAACTTTGCCATCATGCAAGAAAGAAGATATTGTAGGTTTTAGTCCTGCTCGCTTCCCCGTGTATAATGAAAAACCATGAAAAACTGTTCAAAAAACCTATTTTTTGGCCATAACTATTTGGTTTTTCATCTGATGCTTTCCAAATTTGCAATGTAAATTACATATGATATGCAAATGCAAAAGTGTTTGGTTTAGATTATTTCATATAGTGGATGAGTTCTGCGACAAACTAGGTCCAAAATTGGCTTTTGCCATTTAGCTAATAGTTTCTTCATATGATTCCATCCTAAATTGGCATTCGAATAACCTTTGATGCAAAGATTGTTTGAAAAGGATTATTGAAGCGTTAAAAAGGAAAAATTCCTGAAAAAACCCTTATTAACCACAGATTTTCAGTAAACATACAAAGAAGGAGCAGGAGAAGGCATTCATGCATTTGCACTTGCAGTTGAATCAAGCTCTGATGCTTCATCCCTGTTTTTGTTTGATTATTAGATTTGTGAACAGTGCCATACTATTTGAAAGTTATTATGGCCATAGGAAATTTACTGACTATTTAAAATATTGAAACAATTTAACCTCATGCAACAACTACACAAAAGGTTTTTATATTGATGGAATCAAACACTTGCGAAGAACATACCATAAAAAAGATGTGGGGGAGGGGAGTAGCTTAGTATACCAATGGATGATGCATGCAAGCAGAGACGCAGGCAGACAGCGGGGTTGGTAATACAATTGCAGCCATGTACACTCAGGCAACGTTGGGTACATCAGCTAGTCATATATATATATATATATATATATATATATATATATATATATATATATATATATGGAAGGCTAAAACATCTATTGTATTATGAAACATTATAAAAAGTTGGCCTATAAGCCAACTTTACATGTTAAATTTTTATCTTTTTATATTTGTATTGATCACCTTTTAGTATTACTGTTTCCTTGTCTAGTTCAACTCTGACCATTAACTTTTTTTTATTATATATATAGAATTAATAAATTTTATTTTTTAATTTGTCATATTTTTTACTACTTCAAATGTTATTTTTAGTGGATAGCCATATTTGAGGAGAACAGATGGGTAGACAAAATAAACACTGTTAAAAAAAAACTAAAACAGAGCATCTACTCAGATACAGGTATCCCCTAAAACTAACATTAGAAGTAATAAAATATACACACACACACATACACACATATAAAATTAGGAAGTCAGCTGATTCTGCTACCCTGGTTTCATTCAACCTTTTGGTATCTTCAGGCAATTTTGTTGTCTTCTCTCCAATTTTAACATCCTATTTAAAAAAAAAACCTCTTCAGTACTATTTTAGTACTGATGATTAACTTCTGACGAAGTATCACTCAAAAGGCGTCTTAGGTTATATTTATTTTATTCCATTTTAATTGTTAAATATTAACTTATGATCCTTATTTAAAACTTGTTTTTATATTTTTATATATATATATATATATATATATATATATATATATATATATATATATATATATCTGGCACATTTTACTGCTTGGCCATGAAGGAACAGACAGTCAAGTGAAGTTCTTTCATATCTGCACATAGTTTTGTATCCAAATGTAAACAAAGAGAATTTTTAGAATGATTTTCTATTAATCCAATAGATTTGTATCACTTTAAATGTTATTTTTAGTGGATACTCATATTTGAGTCAGTGCTCACAATCACACACACACACACACACACACACACACGCAACTAATTCCTTTCTCTTCTATGGTTTTTCTCTCTGTTTCTCTCTCCATCTTCTTCTCTTGCATAGACACATTTCCTCACTCTTTCTCTGTTACTGTTTTTTTTTTTCACATACTCCCTCAACGCACTCACTCGTTTACATGCACATATCTATCTATCTCTCATTCTCTCTATGTACGTTTATATAGTACTTATTCATTTGTTCAAATAATATTATTTTGAACAAAATTAAATATCAAAGTTGTTTGATGCTTTAAGTAAGCCCAAATCTCATAATAGGTTTTTCTGGTTAATTAAATTTTGTCAATTGGTAGTACAACTGTGACTTTCATATGGCTTATCATGCATGAAGCTCAAAGTTGTGTTAACAATGAGGAACAAAACATATATTTATTATTGCTATAAATTTTAGCTCTGTTATTGTTATTATGCATCAAGCATGGTTTTATTAACACCAGCACTCAATATGCACACACACACACACACACACACACACACACACACACACACACACACACACACACATATATATATTTATTATACACTATTACATTAAAACATGTAAGTAATTACTACAAAATTGTACATTTTGTTTCAATGTTTAAATAAAATGTCTCTTCAGGTAATTAACAATGATGACCTTGTTAATAACCTGAAGAGATGTTTTATTTAAACATCAAAACAAAATGTACAATTTTGTAGTAATTACTTACATGTTCTAATGTAACAGTGTACAATAAATATTTATTGCTCTACTCTTGTATTGAGCTCTGTTTTACATTTGCGTATATATATATATATATATATATATATATATAATACACACAGACACTGTCTAATAAACGTAGTGCCAAGAGGTAGAGCAAGTAATAAATAAAATTAAATGTTCATTTATCTTATCTCTACTTTGCCTTTTGTGGGATGTACATTGATTCTTCAGGAGACTTGATTGTAAAATTGAATTTATTTTCAGAAATCTTATTTTTCTTAAAAAAATTTAATTAACTTTCCTTAAAAGACTTTATTGTATGATGTAAACTTGTTTGAAATTGTTAACTTATATGTATTTTATAATCTTTTATAAAATTGAAAGTTAAATATTAATTCAATTTTTGATTTGAATTGTAGCCAATTATTTTTGTTTTGGATAGGGATGTCTGTAAAAGCTTTCTATGTAAATTGTTAATCTAGTGGAAGATTCTAACTAAAATATAACTAATTAAATGTTATAAATATTTAACTTCTCTAGATATTTGTTAAAGATTTCAATGTCATTATGAATGTAATCACCACAAGTAGAAACAAGATAAGTGAACATTAACTTTATTACTGTATATGTGTATGTATGTATATATGCATGTGTAAACAAAAAGCAGTTCAGGTTTTGACTCTTCAAATGAGGAAAAAATATTTATGAGACTTGGGAGGGGTGTGAATTAAGGAATTATGGGTAGTAATCATTGACAGTAAAAAAGAGAGAAGAATGGTTATTAATTTTTCTGGACCATTGTGTGATCAAGACAGATATTGAGGATGAAGATAGGAAGGAAAGACAAAAAGAATAAAAAGGATTTTTTTGTTACAGCCAGTTGTTCTGTTTCACTGGTTGAGGAGGAGAAAGGAAGGAAGTATATCAAAACTACTACCGAAACTATAAGCTATTTCAGCCTTGATTTGACATGGAATGGAAGGGAGAATATGGTTGAGTGGCAGTGTGGTGAAACCATTTCATAAGGAAGGAGATTTAATTACATAGTTTGTGAAAGTGTAATTAGTTTTGAAATGGCAGAAAATTCCTGACCTTGCAAGTTTAATACCCTCACTTCTGAAGGGAGATGCTTTGGCAGTCTACCTTGAAATGACTGCTGAAGATAAATTAGTTGTAGACATGAAAGAGTATACAGTGAAAAAGGGCATTTACGGAGGGGACTTTTATGGCATACTAGTTATGCAATGGAGAACTAGCAGATGTATCTGCCAACATTATCAGTGGGCTGTCAGGAGTAGCAGTTTTCATATTGATATATTTCACTGTAACTGTTGTTTCATTTAAAATTATAGGCTGAACAAAATTGGATTATTTGATTGTGGGTTCCAATTATGGCCGACATCATTACAGTAATCAAGTGGTTCTAAAACAGTTCCTATTTTATTGCTTTATCATATCATCTTCATAAATGAACCAGGGTCATTTGAGTATTTTCTATGTTTGAAACTCCCTCATTGAGTCTATCAGCATTTGGGGAACGCACTTTTCAAGGCCAACTGAATTTCAAGGTAAATTATGGAAGATGCTAAGTGATGTAATTTAATATCTAATAAATGGAAGTAAGTAAATGTTATTAAATTTTTTGAAGCCAATATCTTCTTGTTTATGTGCTGTGTCCCTTCTAGATGTCGGCAAACATGGCTCTTCAAAATTTCCTAACCTTCATAGCTCTTAATAAATTTTGTCCTTTTGTTATTTTTTATTATTGATATTCTAAAGCAAGTGATCACTTGATTCTCTTTGTAAATTTTTTCATTATTATACTTGCAAGGTCATTTGGTGGCACCAATGTCTGATAGTCCTTTTTGGTTAACTTATTAATCCTTTAACATTCAACACACTCAAACCCACCCTGTAAATATTGGCTGTCAAAGTCTCACTATTTACATGACTTCCTGGATTATTTATAATGATGTCGTCATATATTATGACAGAGTATACATAGGATGGGTTATGGCGAGTTGAACATTGAGAGCTGATATTTATGGGGTGGGTTTCAGCAAGTTGAATGCTAAAGGGCTAAACATGGTAGCAAAAAAATAAAAAAAAAATAAAGACTAAGCAATAGATGAATATAATAAAAAACTATTAAAAAAAGAATTGAATTTGATTATTGATTACCACATCCTGGGTATAACAATAAACTACATCCAGCAGCAAGGCCTCTGATTGGGAGGTTTTGAAAAGTGTGGAACCACCTCTTAATTGCTGTTGCTCCCAGTTCCACCCTAATCTGGGGTGGTAGCACCTGTTAGAGTACCAGCTATGGGTAAATAGTAAACCCCCCAAAGTGTGGTCAAAACACTATGAAAGTATAAAAGTACATTTTTATAGTAAAAATACCAGCAATACATTTTCATAGTAAAAAAAATTACCAGTGATACATTTTTTACCAAGAAAATTAAATTTAAGCATTAAATGACCCATAAGTCATTGATATGCTGCTAAACAGATAAATTATTGATTGGCCTAAAATGATCCAAGTGTATAAATAACCTTTTGGCAGTTTTACTTTTATAGATGCAAGACAGAAAATAGAAGCCATGGTGAATAAAGTCCAACATGAGAAGCAGCAAAATTAGGTTTAAGGCTCCAAGTTCTAGGCTTGGAATTGACAGTGGCCTGGTAGATTAAGTTTTGGTTCTTGAATTTGGGAACATAGTAATTGAGAGTTCAATTACTAGGTCATATAGTACAGATTTAGATTCAGTGAAAACAAGTCAAGCAATAACTGAGCCATACTAAATAAAAAAAAACAAGATATCTCTCAGTGTGGATAGTGGAACAAGAACAATCTACCCTTTGTATATTAAGTAAATTGAACATTCCTTGAAGGTTACTTAGATCAACAGGTACCTGAAGAAGGCCAGAGAGCACAACAGCCAAAACATTGTGATAATAACAAGGATGAGGGTAATAGTCTGAATGTTATTTTTTTTTTAATCATTTCACCCCAAGCAAAGTGATAAATTCACTAAAACACAAAGAGTGAAAAAAAATACTGAGAAAGCATTATTGAAGAGAGAAAGGACAATAAAAGGACAGATTCAACAGGATGATGATTGATGTTGAATTTAATTTTTTGATGATTATAGTTGACAGGAGAGCAAGCCAGAAGAGAGTTCAAAGATGAGAAGTGTGAGAGAAGAAAAACAAACTATTAGAATAGAAGCTACAGTTACATCTAGCAATTTCAACAGTAAAATGACGGGACCTAGCTGCCAATCTTGTACAATCTTGTCAGAACAATTGCTATGAAAAATATTTTAGAAAAGGCACAGAGACACTAATTATGATAGTGGGGATTAAAACCAAAAGAGGACCAAAACATTATTCAGAACATCTCTAGGTGTAATGCAGATGCACTAAACCATGAAAATACTTATAAATATGCAAAAAGATTCTGGTGAGAAAATTGTCAAGCACAAAACACTACATTACTGATATGTGGGAAAATGATTTGAAATTCAAGATGCCAGCTCAGGACCAATAACATTGCACAGGTTTTTTGTTGCTGTTATCTTTTTGTCAAGAATCTCTAGGTGTAATTTTAAAGATGCACCAAACTAGAGGTGGCAACTTGATTATTCAGTATTTCTCTTCAAGTTACATGAATCCATTTTGACGTTATTATAAATATCCAAGATAGTTTCCTTCAACCTTTTTTTTGAAGTAGTGAGAAAAATTGATTATGTCATTATTTTTCAAAACATTAATATCCAGCGTTTTATTATTCAAGTTTCCTTCCTAATTAGGAGACTGTCAACATCTTGTTATGTTATTTTTTCTTGTGATGCTATGGGAATCTTTCCATTACTGGTTGGGGTTTCCTTCTAACCTTTTTGTTTGAAGTAGGAAACATTTGATATTCAATGATTAAGCATCCTGGTACTGCTGTCAACCTTTGTTTTGAAGTAGGGGGAATGTCAAATCTTGATTATGTCTCTCAAGTTACATGAAACAAATTTGCAGGAATGTCAACATCTTTTAAATCTCTTTCTTCAGTTGCTATCCAAAGCTTATTTCTTTCCATTGTTGAAAAATAACCTTTAACCTTTTGTTTTAAGTAGTGTCAAATCTTGATCAACATCTTGATTATTTCCATTACTGGTTATTTTCTTCCTAACCTTTTTTTTCAAGTTATTATGTCATTATCCATTTTGCTATCCATTTTAGCCGTTATTACTCTTTCCATTACTGGTTGGGGTTTCCTTCCTAACCTTTTGTTTGAAGTAGTGGGGAATGTCAACATCTTGATTATGTCATTATTTTCTCTTCAAGTTACATGTGCTATCCATTTTAGCCGTTATTACTCTTTCCATTACTGGTTGGGGTTTTTAACATTTTTGTTTGAAGTAGGGGGAATGTCAACATCTCAAGTTCCCAAACCTATCCTTTTTGTTTTTAGTCAACATCTTGTTTTATTTTCTTCATTACTGCTATCCATTTTAGGTTTCTTTCCATTACTGGTTGTTTCCTTCCTAACCTTTTGTTTGAAGTAGGGGAATGTCAACATCTTGATTATGTCATTATTTTCTCTTCAAGTTACATGTGCTATCCATTTTAGCCGTTATTAGTTACTGGTTGGGGTTTCCTTCCTAACCTTTTTTTTGAAGTAGTGGGTAATGATCTTGATTATGTCATTATTTTCTCTTCAAGTTACATGTGCTATCCATTTGTGTTATTACTTTTTCCATTATTTAGTACAGGAATGTCAACATCTTGATTTTTTATTTTCTCTTCGCTTATCCAGTCGTTATTACTCTTTTCCAATATTCCTAAAGAAGAATGTCAACATCTTGATTATGTCATTATTTTCTCTTCAAGTTTTGCTATCCAGTTATACTCTTTCCATTACTGGTTGGGGTTTCCTTCCTAACCTTTTGTTTTAATTGGTAACATTTCTTGATTATGTCATTATTTTCAGCTATGTTACTCTTTCCATTCTGGTTGGGTTTTCCTTCCTAACCTTTTGTTTATTGTAATGTCAACATCTTGATTATGTCATTACAGTCTTATCCATTTTAGCCGTTATTACTCTTTCCATAAACCTTTTGTTTGAATGGTGGGGAATGTCAACATCTTGGTTACAAATATCCATTTTTGTTATTACTCTTTTCCATTTTGGGGTTTCCTTCCTAACCTTTTTGTTTGAAGTAGTGGGGAATGTCAACATCTTGATAATTTTCTCTTCGTTACATGTGCTATCCATTTTGAATTGCCTCTTTCCATTACTGGTTGGGGTTAACCTTTTGTTTGAAGTAGTGGTAATGTTCTTGATTATGTCATTATTTTCTCTTCAAGTTAATGTACTATCCATTTTGCGTTATTACTCTTTCCATTACTGGTTGGGGTTTCCTTCCTAACCTTTTGTTTGAAGTAGTGGGGAATGTCAACATCTTGATTATGTCATTATTTTCTCTTCAAGTTACATGTGCTATCCATTTTAGCCGTTATTACTCTTTCCATTACTGGTTGGGGTTTCCTTCCTAACCTTAATTTGAAGTAGTGGGGAATGTCAACATCTTGAGGTACTCTTTCCATTAGTTGGGGTTTAAGTATTTAATAATATCCAACACTCTTTCCATTACTGGTTGGGTTTCCTTCCTAACCTTTTTTGTTTGAAGTAGTGGGGAATCTTTTATGTCATTATTTTCTCTTCAAGAAACTATCCATTTTTGTTTTCCATTACTGGTTGGGGTTTCCTTCTAACCTTTTGTTTTTGGGGAATGTCAAATATTTTCATTATTTTTTTGTAGGATATCCATTTTAAATTACTCTTTGTATTGGGTTGTCTGTCAAATCTTGATTAGTCATTATTTTCAGTTACATAATTTTATCCATTCATGTTCCATTAAATTTTGTTTGAAGTAGTGGGAAAGTCATCTTGATGTTCCAACATATGCTATCCATTTTGTTTAGAAGATGTCAAATTTAGTTCAACAGATATTCAAAGAAGGATATCTTGCCTAGGGTTCACTTGCTCAAAGCCACTAGTGTTCTCAGAAAGTGGTTCAAAGTCTTAATATTTAGCATGGCACCATCTGAAAAGAGGGTTTTAAAATTAACTTGAACAGGTTAATTTGTTTTGTCAATTTGTTGTGTTGGATAAAATTCTGTACAACCTATTCTATGTAATTTGATATAAAAAATGGAAAGTATTTAATAATTCAACATCCTGAATTTTAGGCTTTTCACTAAATATTTTTCATTTTTAGGATATCATTTTAAATTACTTGTATTGGGTTGTCTGATGCAAATTTTTTTTTTCAACATGTTAAAGATGTCAAAAATCAAGATATAATATGCCTATGTTTCGATTAGAGCACCCTTCAAACTAGCAACAAAATAGATATATTTTAGACACTTGATGCTTTTTTTTACTGTAAAGGTAAAATACTTTAACAAAATAGATAGAACTGTTTAGAAGTTTGGTGGTTTTTCTAAGTTTAGAGTTGGTGATTGTAGCCTTATTGATGAAGAACACTCAGGCAGATCCCCCCCACTACATATGACAACCAAATCAAGATATTGATTGAGAATAACCCATATTAACCAATGTGGGAATAGGCATAAACACTAAATTTATCAAAACTCAGCATCCATGAGCATTTAGTGAAGCTTGGGGTACTCAAATTGCTACAATATTTGGGTACCACATGATCTGAGTGAAAAGAATCTTCTGGATTGCATTTCATCTGTGATTTGTTGTATAAGCACAATGAAAATACACCCTTTTGAGGTAAATTGTGGCAGGTGATGAGAAATAGATTGTTTACAACAATGTTCAGTGAAAAAGATCCTGGGGTAAACAACATGAGCCAACTTTAGCCACCTCAAAAGCAGGTTTTCATCCTAAGAAAGTAATGCTGTGCATCTGGTGGGATTGGAAAGGAATCATGTACTAGAAACTTCTGCCAATTAACCGGTCAGTTGATTCTGAAAAGTACTGCTCGCAACTGGAAAGGTGTTTTTTTCGTCAGGATAATGCCAGACATAACATTTCTTTGGGGACCCGGCAAAAATTGTTGCAGCTTGGCTGGGATGTGTTACCCCACCCACCATATTCACCAGATATTGCTACTTTGGATTTTCATTTATTCTGGTTCTTGCAAAATAATCTCAATAGTAAAAATTGTAATTCTTTGGATGACATAAAAAATCCTTGAGTTCTTTGCTGAGAAACGACCAAAATTATGGGAAGATGGAATCTTTAAGTTGAAGGAAAAATGGAGAAAGGTTGTGCAACAAAATGGTTCATATTTAGTTGAATAAATATTTAATGGCATAATTTTGTTTTGTGTTCTTATTTCCCTTAAAAATCGGCATGAACTTTCCAAACAGTCTAGTTTTAAGTTAAGATATTTTTCTATATAGTTTTGGTGCTTGACATGCAGAAAAGTAATTCTTTTTTTTAATATTTATTCATAAGTATTATTCAGATGTTCATTGGTAGCACCATGTACAATGAAATTGAAAAAAATAAAAATTTAATAATTCTTCAATGTTTTTAATGTTTTATATTATTCTATTTTTTTTACTTTGTTTTTCATTGTCAGATAGAAGAAAAACTACTAAAAAATTAGTTTAGATAATTTGACTAATATATAGTTTCATGGTAAATGGAAGGTAACAGGTTTGATTCCTGTTGCAGGATCATACAGTAGTAACAGTGACTGAAGGTTTCATGTGTTTCTATTGTAGTTATTTACTAAGTGTAGCTTAGATGTCGCACAAGGTTGCAAGCATGGAGCACCTAGTGCGAATTGAGCTTACACTTGATTGTAATTGATTTAGCGAGACAAGCTTACTAACCACTGCACCACATCTAGGTACCCATTTGTTTTCATTGTATATACACAGACCTAATACCAATTTATTTCTTAACTTGCAAAAATTTATTAAAGTATTGCAAAATGGAATTATTTTTACTGAAATGTTATTTTCTGTTTACATAAGCTGTTTTCAGAGTATTTGATTTAATTGGCCAATTCATATGAAAATATCTTAAATTTTTATTTAAATTTTTCATAAATTTGACATTTTTAAAAATGTAAAAAGAGAAATATTAATAAGTTATTGATTGCAAAACTTTTTTGTTTTTTAAATTATTTAATCAATTTTGAATTTACTATTAAACTTAATGAGATTTCACTTATGCAAACTAATGGCATCAGTTTAAGAAATATTACAAATTGTATAAACATTTGTTTTTTTGAAAATAAAAAATTTCGGATTCTTTTATATATATATATATATATATATATATACACACACACACACGCACACATAGTATTAAAGAAAAACAAAAACTATTAGTGGAAGTAACGGACAGCTTACTAATACCTAAACTCTTATCCAGAAACAGTGTCTAATAAAGACAACAATACTGAAAAAAGAAAGAGAAGAAAGCCAGGAAGCAAACTCACCTATTTAGCAAAGTGCTCAAAGCCTAGATTGCCTAGACTGAGCAAAAAATGCTTACTAACGTTAAACCCTATTAAAGGATGGCTCTATTTGTAACTTGAGTTTCACACAACGTGTTCTTCAAATAACTTGAACAGAAATGAAAGAAGGGAGGGACGGTCTTTATATAACCTTTGATTGCTCTAAAGCATCATGAGGGAAAAGAAAATTATATATATATATATATATATATATAGGTTTCACGGAAAATCTTTAGACATTTCATTACTACCATCATCAAATGACTTTAGTCAATATAAAATACATAAATAACACTAGTGATTATTATATGGGATATTGTAGCAAGGGCCAAATTTTAGAAAGGGAAAGGTGATAGATGTAATTTATGCCTTGCTGAAAAATTAGTTATCTTAAAACATTTAAATAACCTTAACTTATTAAACAGAGGAAATGAATTGATGGTTACATGTAGACACAAAACAAATATCTTCTGAAATACATTAATCCAGATTAATTTTTAATGTAAAATATGTTTTTTCTTTTTTAAAAAAACCAATAATCTAACTTTATGCTTAATAAAGTAATAATATTTACAACACTAAAGTGATTTTTTTTACATTATATGTACTCTGTTTATTTTAAATACCAAATATATTTAAAAAAAAAAGGAATCCCCATATATTATAATATATGACTGCATTAACATTGCAGTGATCAAATATTTTTATTAAAATTTAAATTACCTAGCAGTTAGTTTATATTCAGCACCTAAGAATGCGTTGTGCTTGACACTCCATATTGTGCATATATATATATATATATATATATATATATATATATATATAGAGAGAGGGTTACTGAATGAGGAATAACCAAAATGGAGGTTGGAAATGAAATGGTAATCTTTATAACATCAACAAAATACAATACTCGCCAGAGGCATGAAGTAGATAACCCACTGCTAGTGCTGGACTACATACCCATTAGTTTTCATATGTACGGTATATAACAAAATATATATATATATATATATATATATATATATGCAATACTTATTGAAAATCACCCAATATCGGTGATGGAGATAACATATTTAGTTGTATGGATATGAGTTTGTGACCCTGGGTTTCACACTTTTGTGATCATCAGACAAACTCTGATTTGTCTGCTGTGTGATGATTGCAAAAGCATAAAACTTAGGCTCACAAACTCATATCTGTACAACTGAATATATATAATTTGAATTTGAAAGAAATAGTGAAAAGTGCTTAAAAAAGTAATGTAATATTTTTATTTTAAAATTTAACTTTGCTATTTCATCAAAAATGTAGCATTAGGGCAAATTATATAAAAAAAGATAATAATAAAATTAGAAGGAACATTTTACTTGGCCTTTTCATACCTATTGTTCCACTAGTGGAACATATTTTAAGACAGTGTTTCTTAACCTTTTCTTTCTTGTGGTCCATTTTTGGTATCCAAAACATTTCAGGCTCACACAGGCAATAAATAGAAGTTCCATATTAAAAGTAAATACATTTTATTTTATAGAATTTCAAAGCCCACCTATTTTTCTTAAACCAACTCCAGGTTCATTTTTAAAATTCATAAAGGTCCACGTTGAAAATCACTGTTTTAAGACATATTTTTTTTATACTAGATGTACTCATTAATTGTATTTTAACCAAGGTGATCCCGCCTTGATTTTAACACTATCTACAAGCACATTGTATTTTAGTCTTTTACATGTATATTATTGATAAAATAATCAAAATCCATCCTTGTCTGGTATAAAAAAAAATCATATATATTTCATTAGTGGAACAATGGACACTAAGGGGTTAAAAAATAAACCTTTCATATTTTTTTTTTTAACCATCAAGACATTCCCTTTTTGGTTGATCCTGATGATTTCTTCTCATGCTTTTTGATTACTCTTTCCTTTCTAGTAGCAGGTGGTAACCGCATTTCCACTGAGTCCTCACCAATTCGAGCTGTTGGAACCTCTACTGGAGGCACTCGTGGCAAAGGACGTTCACCCAAAGGATCCAACTCTACTCGCCCAACTGTCCAGTGTCCAATCTGTCAGAAGACGCTCAACAACTCCAGTGCCTTGGTAAAACACAAGTTGACGCATAGTGATGAGCGCAAGTTTGTCTGTCAGATTTGCTCTAAAGCTTTCAAGAGACAAGATCACTTGTAAGTAATTCTTTATTTTTATCTTTGGACTAAATTCAGGTGTTCTCTTCTGCATTTAATGTCATTCTCCAAGACTCATGGATCAAGTCCCTCCATGATGATTACTCTGTGAGCAAGAAATTGCATCAACCTGTAACACAATACATCTTGTTTTTTTTTTCAGTTATTTATATTCTTATGAGTAATTTTTTTAATATATTCCTTTTTTTCATCTTTGTAAAAAAAAAATTAAAAGAAAATGCTATTGTCTTTGAACGACCAATTATACACATGCATACATGTTTGTGTTTGAATGTGTATATGGGGAGTTCCTCGACTTATGACAATTCTGTTCCTATAATGTGTTGTAATGTGGTTTTCCATGTAAGTAATAATATAGGACCTAACAAGACATTTCTATGACATATGTTAACATAATTATGACTAAAAAACACATGGACAAAAATATGGTACATATAATGAAATGAATAATACATATAATGAGATTGTTTTAAGAAGCTTGTATATTTATTGCCAGTGATGTCATTGGCTCTTGGTAGATGAGAATACGAAGTGTAAAATTTTTGTTTCTCTTGCAGTAATCGGAAGTAGCAACAAAACTGGGGAAGAAAAAAAATAAACTCACTTGCTGTCTGTTTTTTTCATTTTCTTAAACAGTGAAATTAATAACAGTTGGTCTACATTGAATAGTCTTGAGAAAGATTGAACCTGTATCTCCTTTTTCATCAGAGTAAACATTTCTATAGCCGAAATGTAGATACAGATTCAAAGAAGTCTCAACACGAAATGTATATTCCTTAATTTCAAATCTTGCTCTATCAGTGCAGCCTCTGTGGCTGAATTGGTAAAGGCACATTTATAGTAATAAGAAATACTAAGGTTTATATGAGTAAACTAGATAAAAATCTGCTGGAATGGTAAATATATAATACAATTTGGAAATGTTTTACTTTTCAAGATGAATTGACATTATCAGAAATCAGGTTTCTGATAATGCTTGTTCATTGGTGAAACATGTCAAAGATATTTTTCAAATTGTGTGTGTGTGTGTGTGTGTGTGTGTGTGTGTGTGTGTGTACATTTTATGTCTCCATGTTAATTGCTGTCTGTTCATATCTGAGTATGCCTGTCTACTATGGTGGTTAGCTGATCCCTGTTGCAGATGCCGGCTCAGGCACATTTGTATTTGTTCATCACCCTCAGAGTCCACCTGTGGTTCATACTGAAACTATGCTGAGTAGCTCTTAGTTACAGTTCCTGGGAGAGAGAGAGAGAGAGAGAGCGCATTATCTTGTGTGATCAACTGTATGAACAAGGCCTGTACACTCAAACCTCCAGTCATGAGGACGTGTGACTTCATGGTAGCCCAACCATCAATGACTCCCAAATAGACCTGTCTACCCAATTTCACTCACAAGGCTTGGGTCAACCTGTGGTATTGATTTCAGGCACTTTCCAAATGTGCAACATGCTGGGATCACCTCTCCAGGCCAATAACATCAAGAAGTTACTTTCCTGACGAACCAACTGAGATTTGTGTGATTCAAATCTGGGGCTCATGGTCGGGGAGTGAACATTCTAAACACACAGCCATGTACCCACCTCCATATATTTGAAGATAATAATACAACTATCATAAGGAAGACACCTATCCAAACATGTAAAAACAACTAGAATTTAACATATTTTAAGCCCAGCAGAACTTTGCCAAAAAGTACTGAATAGATAACTAGAAGGACAATATTCAATAAATTTTTAAATGAACTTATCTCATTGAGTGACTCCAGAAATTTGTTTAATACCAGATGGTCTGATAAATGTTTTGAATCATTACCAGATATCAAATTTATACTCTACAAAATAAACACTAATTTTTTTTAATTTCCTGATAGTTTGCCCAATACAAGGCCAAAGGGCCACTCAAGTCAGAGGATTAGTAAATGAGATTGTAAGGGAGGGGGAAGTAAGAGAGTATTATGAGGATGAGTAAAATAGATATTGGTTGACCCTAGACTTAAAGAGCCCACGATTGTAGTTGTCAGGGAAGCATTCCCTCAGGAGTTTCTTACATAAAGTAACAGTTCTGAAGAAGAAGCTGTTTGATTGGGACTTGCTCCTTATCAAAGGAACACGAAAGGAATGGAGATGGTTTGTCACCGTAAACACAGCATGGTAGCTCCAAGCTAATAACACTAAGGAATATAAATCATCTGCCATAGTAATAGTGATATACTAGTGAAAGGCTCGCTGTGTTTAGTCTGTGCGATAAGGATTGCAGGGTGGAGAATAATTCATGTCCCACAAGGCTGTGTAAGTGCTTTTTAACTCTGTGAAGCTAGTTTGCGAGGATTGGGCAGCACCAACCGAGATATGGCAGCAATAGTCCATTCTTAGTCTGATTTGAATCTTATAAAGATAGAATGGAAGTTAGGTATTTTTTGGAATGATACTATATCAAAGTTTGTTAAAAACCTGACAACGTATTTAGAAACAATCTAAATGTAACTTATTATTATTTCCGAATGGCATCTAGAACGATACTCTGATCTCGTCATAGCTGCCTCTTCAAAGTTCTTGAATGGAGTGTTGACACAAGAAAGGTTGCTCTTCAGTTTATCTTTATACCTGAGTCAAGGTCAACCAACATTTCTATGACCACTATGGAGTTGACTGTAGAAAAGAACTTTTGGTATGTAATCATCCCTCATTCTTGCCACATGGCCAGCCCAACGTAGTTGTGATTGCATTATGAAGATCTCGATGGTACCAATCTTGCATTTCTCAAAAAGGTCGGCATTTGACACTTGATCATCAAACGTTAGGCCACAGATTGTATAGAAACAGCCTTTATGGAAGACATCTAATCGATTAGTGTGCCATCAAAAAGGTGTTCAAGTTTCAGAGCCATACAAAAGAGTTGACAAAATGACAGCTCTGTGCATTTGGATTTTAGTGCAAAGCATTATTCCCCTTTCGTCCCACAACCTATACGCAGTGAACCAAAGGAAGTGCTGGCTTTTGCAATGTGGTTAACAATCTCATCATCAATTATATTATAAAAGTCTGTACATACATATTGTATAAATATGTGTATATACATACATCATATGCATGTATTTGCATAGACATGTATGAATTTATATAGAGGGTGTGTGGGCTAAATTTGACAGTTTAATTTTATTATTTTTTTGAATTGATTTAGAATATCTGTAAACAATGAAAGACATTGGGAAACATAATCACTATAGCTTTAGAGGTGTTAAAGTTAACTTACATGGATGAGTGGAAGCCACCTGAATAAACCAATGTTTTGTCTATATATATATATATATATATATATATATATGTGTGTGTGTGTGTGTGTGTTGCATCCACTTTGACCGAATGGAAAGTAAAGGACTGGAGGAGGGCTTTGGAGATCAATTTGCAAAAAATGAAAATAGTGTCTATCTGGATGCTAGTCTATTTTAACAGTCATGTTTAGGACAGTGGAAAGTTCTGGTCTGCTATTGCTGAGAGAAGGACATGTCCATCACATAGTTCCTGTGCCGTTCATTCATATTGCCAAGCCATCATGATGGAAGGAGTAGATGGGTAAGGAGTTGGTAGGGGGAAGAGCTGAGCTGTTAGATCAATACATCAGAAGTTATTCCAAGTATCCCCTATCTACCCACCTGCTTTCATCGTGTTACCTTGTGAGCATGCAGCAGACCCTTTCCCAGCTTTTGGTGTGCACCAATGAGATCAAGTATTGAAATGCAATGGTGTTTCATCATTGGTCGGGTGATAGAAATCTTGTGTGAGGGTCATGTATGTTTACAGTAGTAATCATCAGGTTTTTTTATCCTCATTTAACTCAACCTTTCACTCCTGTTAGTGACATTATCATTTGCTTTTGTGTTAACTATAGAAAAATTGTAGGGAAAAAAAAACTGAAATAAATCGTAAAACAATAGATATATTTGAATTTCTGTAAAATGGTTATGTTTCTTATTTTTTAATAAAAGAAATCTAAATAATGCATTTGTAAATAGTGGATCTTCTTTTTCCATTTTTATAATATTTTTGATATAAATAATAAACATTGTCTTTATATTAAATAAAATGTTTGTATAAGGTTTTCACCAGTTCACATTGAGAATGTCTTATGAAATTAATTTTGATTATATTTTCTGCATAAGTAACCTTGAATTTTTGTCTATAGAATTGACTCTGTTGTCACATGTTATTCAACATTGTAAAAGAATTCTTGATTTTCAAATTATCAAATATAAAAATTCAAAGAAAGTAAAGTTCTTATTAATGGAATTATGTATGTGTGAGTGGAGAGATATAAACTTAAATGTTGGTTATTATTATGCACCGAGGAAAATCTGATGATGTAAGAACCTCTCCCATTACATCATGGCCAGATTTAGATGAAGAGAGTCCCTCTTTGCAAATAAGAAATAAATACAGAACAAAAATAAAACTACTTTATAACAGAAGTTCAAATATAATTTTTTACTGGATGTAAAAGACATAAAAATAAAAATTGTATAATGTAAGATTTTTTTTCATATATATAGTTTTGCAAATACAAAATAACTACAAAAAATAAAATGACTTTAAAAAAGAAGTTGAGGATTTCTTTAAAAGAGATACTAAATATACAGTAGAAGAAATAACAATAAAAATAAAAATTCTGTAAGACTTTTTATATAAAGTGTAAATTCAACTGGAGTTGGAGTCTGTATAGTTTTACCAACTCGACTTCGAATTCAGTGACCCTTAATTGCTTCCATCTTCGACTCTGACTCCACAACTCTGACTTAGGAACTGCCCTGCATATATAATTCCATCAATAAAAACCTTACTTTATTCTGATGAAATCTTTTTAGGGAATGAAATGCATTACATAGAATTTTTTCCACTTTGTCATTCAGCTACCTAATATTGTTCTGATTTATAGAAATTTATAGCTCATATTCTCCCATATTATCAACATAGAAAAACAACAACTAGTATATAGTTTTATGTATGATGTATATTTATTACAAACCTTTGTTATGCTCTCAACCTTCTGCATTTATATTTCCTCTTTATCTTGTTCGTTATCAGAAATGGACATTTAGTTACACACCGTGCTAAGAAACCCTATGTATGCAGTGTGGAAGGGTGTGATAAAAGTTACTGTGATAACCGCTCCCTTCGACGACATTTAGAGAATCACCACAACAAGTCAAGTGAAGTCAGCGGTGCTGGAGGAAACAGTGTCACTGGTACTAGTGTTGTCTCTGCGGTGACAAATATTAACATTATTCCGAATTCAACATCGGTAGCTGCCCCGGTCCTAGTCCCAGCAACAACTTCAGTTCCACCTCCAGCTCAAACTGTAGTTCCTGTTCCAGCTCCAGCACCAACAACGGTTTCCATTCCAGCCCCAGCCCCCATTCAAACTGGAATTCATATCACTCAGCTGAGTCGTGGTCAGCCAATGGATTACCAAGAAACTGGTGCTGTGGACAATAATAGTCTCTTTGTCGATGCTGGCTCCAACAACAACAACAACAGCAGCAACAGCAATAGTAACAACAATAACAACAACAACAACAACAACAGCAGTAATGGAACCAGCCGGATACATTATGCCCCACCACCTTACAATTCGACGGTGAACACTGAAGAAAATCCACAGTTTGCCAACACGCAGCCCAAATACTTTCATTTTGATACAGTGCAGCAAGTGCAACAGCAGCAGCAACAACAACAGCAGCAGCAGCAACAACAACAACGGCAACTACAACAACAATCGCAGCAGCAGCAGCAGCAGCAGGTACTGCAGCCTGCATCATTTGATACAGCTAATTGGCCGCAGGATCATATTTATAAGGTTTATGATGTAAAGAATGTTTTGTTATTTTTTATTTTATTTTATTTTATTTTTTATTTTATTTTATTTTATTTTTTATTTTATTTTATTTTATTATTTTATTTTATTTTTTGGGGGGTTGTTGCTTTTTTTGTGTTGATTTTTTGGTGCTGTATTTTTTTTTTTTTGGCTGCTGTTTATTTAATTTTTTTTTTACCTAATGTCATATTGCTAATACTGTTTATTTGAAATTTTTGGGAACACTAACAGTCTTTGTGAATTTTGAAAATATATCGAAAAAAAGCATTCTTATGGTATTATTTACCATTTTATAAAGAAACAAATTTGAAAACAAATCTTTTTATTCAAAAATTTATAAAAAATAATAGTAGATACGTTTGCCTATTGTCTGGGTCACACTCCTCCCCAGTCTTTTGAACAGGAGTAGTGGTTTATCCCTCATTTCCTGTTCAGGATTGGGTTTATGGTTCCTTCTAAAGTCTACTCTCACACTATAGTTGTCATTGGCACCCACTCACATCAGGGTCATCATCCTCTCTCCTTATTTCCTTTATTCCCTTTGGTGGCAGTGGTGGAGATGGTTGTGAAGGCCTAGCCTAGTTCTGAGGAGTCATGTGCAGGAGTCATAGCGGAGTGTGGGTGGTGGATGTGGTTGGGCAAGTTGGGGCTTCCTGACAGCATGTTGCAAATCTTCTTCATGTTGATGGTTGGACTTGAAAGTCTCAATCCCCACCTCAGATGCTCCTATGCCAGGAAGGCTGATTTGCAGCAGTGGTTTTCCGGGTCTCAGGGTCAATGTTGACCTGTGTCAGGGATGTCTTTAACTGATCCTTGAAGTGTTGTTCTGGGCTTCCACATAGCCTCTTGCCACTAGTGGTTTCTCCAAAGAGGATGATATGTGAGAGTCGAGTGGGATGTATTCTGGACATGTAATCCACACTCACTATACTTCGAATTTTGCTGACTGAACACTGAAATGTTATTCACTAACTAAATCTTAACCTCTTCAAGTCTAGAAGTAGTCGTTAATCTTTCCTACATAGCTTGAAGAACATCACTTCTTGCCTTTTCTTATGCTCATAAAAAACCACACAGTAACCCTCTACATTGAGTGGCTCTTAGGTCTTGTATTGGGTGAACATTAGTGAAAACAATAGGAGCAGAAAAACTGCTTGGAAAGTTAATTTTATGCTCTTCTATGCAACATTAATGGATTCAAATGGAAATTTTTTTTTGTTGTAGCAATTCTTTTCTCTTTGAGCTCGTATTAAAATTTTTCAGTGTGCTTTTTTATATTTGTTTTGCATGGTCTTAAAGAGGCCGCTTTTACTGTTAGAAAATTTGAATAAGTCATCTTGAGAGTATATTTGGTTTTTGTTTTGTCTTTTTTTTTTTTTTAGCTAATACCATTTAACAATTAGCTTTCAAGAAAGTATTGGTCAATATTTTTTTCTGAAATTTTTTATTGCCACAAATATTTGATAATAGATCCAAAATGTGCTAATTTGTTGTGATAAAAAGAAAAATGACACTGTAGAGTCAGCCACTTGGACTCACTATGAAAGGTATAAAATCCTCATTTTGTTTTTCTCCAAAATATCTAGCTAATTATAGGGCGCACTTATAGCAACTTAGCATATGCAAAATATGGTAACTTTTAGCCCACCAACAACTTCTGTTTGCAGAGAGATGGTTGGTAGGACTTAATATATACTGACTCCACAACCTTCAAGTGATAATCAGTATTAGCCTTACTATATTTGTTTTTCCATGATCTTAAAGAGGTTGTTTTACTGTCAAAAACTTTGAATAAGTTGCCTCAGGAATATGTCTTTCTCTTTTAGCTAATACCATTTAACAATTAGCTTTCAAGAAAGTATTGGTGAATATTTTTTTCTGAATTTATTTCGTATTGCAGCAAGGTAGATGTCAGGTTTACTGTGCGATTTTTTTTTTTTACAGAGTAAAATGATTGTTGCAATCAAGTAAGGGAAATTGACAAACTTCTAATTAAATGTGTATTATGAAGAGAAAAGTCATTTTTGTGGTTTCTTGAAAGTAGACGTTTTCGAAAGTCTGAGTAGTAAAGCTCTCTATATTAAAGGGCTTACGGCCATATCATGTTGAAACATTGGTTCTTGTATGATCACCAAAGTTAAGCAACGTCAAGCTTAATCAGTACCTAGATAAGTGACCACTTGGAAATACTAGATGCATAAGCATGGATGTGCAGGTGGACTAATGGATAATGGCTTGGAATTGAAAATCAAAGAGCTGAGTTCCAATTTCAGTTGGGTTTGTTATATTCACTTACACACAAATACCCCTGGTAAATTTATGAATCAACCACTTCTTCCCCCAGGTATGGGTTAGTTAGTAAGTCTTGTATCAGTAAAATCATTATTATCTCCAAAAAATTCTTGCAATTAAAAAATATTTTCTGGCTGCAAAAGGTTGATAAGCCATAAAAAACAGTCAATCTATATAAAAAGGTTTCTTTTAATCAAGTTTTGACTAGTACTTCTCTTTATCTTAATGTTTTTAGTGTTTTATCATAACTTTATTCAGGGGTACATCAAATATGTAAATATCTTCATTTATTTATTTATTCATTTATTTTTTTCTGAGATAATTAATCCATAGCTGGGAGGAGAAGAGGTGGATTCATAGCTTTCCTCAGGATATTTGCATGTAAGTGAATGCAACGAGCCCAACTGGAATTGAAACACTGCTCTCTGATTAACAATTCTCAGCCATTATCCATTACACTACCCACACATCCAAGTGGCTGCCAATCTACGTACTGACCAGGCTTGACATTGCTTAACTTCAGCAATCAGGTGAGAACTGGCATTTCAATGGGAAAACTTCAAATTTCCTCTGCTTTATTTTTGTTTTTCAGAGCTATTCAGTAAAAGAATGCATTCATGTTGTTTTTTTTTATTTTTCTTATCAGAATAATCAATTTGTTAGCCAGAATGTGGTCAGTCAGGCACCTGGCCAAAGCAGTCCAAGGACAGAGTCTGATCATTCTCCTGGTTATTTACAACAGATCAGTCCAATCAGCCCAGCCCCATTACCTAACCAGTCTGCAACAACTCTACAGTTATCAACCCAACAACCTAACACTTGGTGCAAAGCAACAAAGCCTGGACCTGAAGCAAAACCTGTGAATGGGTGAGCAGAGGTTTTTTTCTTGACTTTTTCCCCCAGTGAATGACAACACATACTACAAGTTATACTTTTAATGTATGTCCATTCACCAGTCTGTTTTAATTGTAAAAAAAAAACAATATTAAAAGGTTGTTACATATTTTTTTTTTTTTAATGTTAAACCTAGGATCCAGAACAAAGGATAAGATTTGCTCAAACCAGAACAATTAATACGAATTTTTATATGCAGTATGTACAGCCAGCCTATTATCCATATCTGCCTGTATTTCTGAGATGTGGTAGTTTAACTATTATTTTTTAATTGATATTACCCTATGCAAGACAGTAAAGCCACTAAGACACAAGGGGTGTGGAAGAATTAGGAACAGAAACATTAATAATGAGTGGGAAGAGGAAAAAGTAATCACGCAGACAGTAGATAGCGATTGACATTGCATTTAAATTTTTGCAGATTAAAGCTGGCTGGAAAGCATGGAACCAGAAGGGAATTCCACAAGTGAGAAGTGTTAGAAAAGAAATTGTTAGCATAGAATTTACATCTACATCTAGCCAGCTCAACTGTAAATTGATAAGGTCTCAATGCCAGTCTAATACTGCGCTTAAATTCAAAGTCTAGGTACCATAGTGAAGAGTTCATCCAAACAATTAATATGAAAGTAGTTATAGAAATATTGTTCTCATCTTTATTGCCATATTCACAATGTTTCAGCTGTTGTATACTCCAACCTTCTTCAGGTGATATATGTTAGAATTTACTGGGGTAAAAGCATTGGTTGAGTAATCCAAAAAGTGACTTGACCTAAAAAGTTGTGAGTTCAATACTTAGCCACATCAGAAGGAACAAAAACTTGGAGAGTTGAGTTACTAAAGGGAATTAACTGATACTGCAATATACAAAAAAAGGACATTATATGGAATTAGAACAATCTACCCCCATGGACTAAATAAAGGGTTTGGTTTGAAATTCAAATGTATATCACCTGAAGGAAGTCGGAGCATACAACGGCTGAAATGTTGTGAATATGGCAATAAAGATGAGGACAACAATCCGATTGATGTAAATAGTGTAAATATCCTTTTCTTTGTTGTTACTATTACAATGTTTCAACATTATGCTCTCTGGTTTTCATCAGATATTGGTTGATCTGAGTAACCAACAGAGAATTTTGAACTGAACCCTTTATTCAATCTATAGGGTTAGAACAAATAAGAACAAATCAAGATATCTCAAGACATTGTTCTGGTTCTGCTGTTGGTCTACTTTTTAAGGGTTACCAGACACCTGATAAAGGCTGGAGGGCACAATGGCTGAAACATTGTGATAATAACAATGATTAGGACAATAGTCCAAATGTAAATAATATCTCTTAAAAATTTGCAAAAATGTAGAGATTGTAACTAAACTGAATGTTTGGCTTGCCTTTTCTTTTCTTTTTTTTATGCAATTTTTTGTGCTTTGTATAATATTTTTACTGAATAGATTCCCTATTGAATATTTTTTGTAATTTTTTTGCTTTTTTTCTATTCAACTCTTTTATTCCTTGAGAAATCACAAGTCCTTCAAATTCTTTTTCATTGTGTCTGAAAATGTTACAGTGTCCTTTCATTAAGGACTGTAAAGATTAAACATTATTAAGCTCTGGAGAAAATCTCTTTTATTGCCTACATTAGAAGTGGGTGAAATGTTGTTAACCTGACTCACTTTCCAAAATCTGACTAAATGACCAAACATCAGATTCTTTTGGGAAGAGCTTCTTGGTTTGGCTGAGAACTTTTGTAAAAATATAATTTTTATGAATACAATAGTAGCAAATATAATGAAAAAAAAAATTAAATAATTTGAATTTGTGTTTTTATTATTATATTACTCATTTCATATGCAATTTTTGCGTAAACATTTTTTATTTCTTTTAATTTTTACTCCCCTTGTTTTGTAGCGATGATTCAAAGCCAATCAAATGCAACACTTGTGACAAACGGTTTAAGAATATCCCTGCATTGAATGGGCACATGAGACTTCATGGTGGATATTTCAAAAAGGTTAAGGTAAATTTGTATTAATTTTGTATCAAATGTGTTTTTTGTTTCTGCTTAGTACAATGCATCATCTTTGATGTTTTAGCCTTGTCTACTGGACATATTTGTTTATAAACAAATTTCAATGATGATCCAATCAGGCATGTAGAGAGAGAAAATCAGCCCCTGTGCAGTGAAGTGAAAATACTGTACAAGGAAAAACACTGCTGGGCTATGAGGACCACATTAGTAGGCCTAGCATAGAAATAAATATGATATGGGAGCTGCTAATAAAGAAAGAAAGACAAATGACAACAGATCTTCAACAGCAGCAGCAGTAAAAAAAAAGAGAACGCTTCATTGAGGCCAGTCAAGCATGATAAAGAAATTAAATGAAATTGACTAGACTATATACCCAGACACATATATATATATAATTAATTTCAGAGTTTATAATTTCAATGTCCTCAATTACATCAATGGAAACATTACTTTTGTTGGAAGTCCTAAAGGAGGAAATGTATTACACAAAATAATTTTTTTTCATTGTGTCATTACTTTTCCTAATGTGTATGTATCTATCCACCCTCCCCCTCTCTCCCTATATATATATATATATATATATATATATTAGTCTTGGGTATGATGCCTCTGATTGGGATATTCAAGGTTTTGAGGAGTGTGGAACCACCTCTTAATTGCTGTCATTCCCAGGTCCACCCTGACTGGGTTAGTAGCACCTGTTAGGGTCCCAGCTGTGGAGAAATATTGAACCCTCAAAGAAAAAGAAAACACTATGAAAGTAAAAAAAAAATACATTTTTTATAGTAGATTTACCAACAATACATTGTATCTGTTGTTGAAAGCATAAAAGTTTGTTCAAAATCTTTACATTTTGGCATTAAATAACCTATAGAGGTTGACATGTCACAAAACAAAATCAAACAACCAACATGGAAGAACTCTATATATTAATCCATATAATATCCTATAATTTCTTAAAGAACTCAAATTGTTTTCCAAAATTATTGCCTCTAGTAATTGTGTCCACACAAACATGTATATTTACAAAAACTGTGTATCATCTACCATATTTGTCTATATTTCTGAGATGAGATATTATAATTATTTATAATATTTACATTGTTCAGACTGTTGTTCTCATCTTTGTTGCCATATTCATGATGTTTTGTCTATTGTATGCTCCTACCTTCTTCAGGTAATTGGAATTTAGAACTGAACCCTTTATTTGGTCCACTGTGGTAGATTGTTCTAGCTCCATGTGCCATGCCTCTTCCAGATGTCTCAGTTAGCTCCCTTTAACTCAACTCCACTGCAGTAGCCAGGTACTGAACTCACAAAAATCAAGTGTAGCTGACCACATCTGGAGGGAAAAGGGAGATCACTGCCCCTTGTGGGATGAGGTTGAAGTAATAGACAGAGAACATCACTGGAAAATACAAAAACTTAAGGAATCAGCACATATGCTAGGCCACAAAAATCTCCTAAGCTGGCCAAGCATAGAAATGAATACAGTATCGGAACCAGTAATATGGGGTGCTAGAGAAAAGCAATAACAACAACAAAAATTGCAATATGAGCTCTGGTAAAAAAATTGATAACTGAGACATTATGATTATAAGTCCCCAAAATTCATACACTGATGTCCTCAAGGACACATGGCTCAGTGGATAAAAGTGTTGGTTGGATCCAGTGACTTGACCCAAAAGAGTTGTGAGTTCAATAACTGGTTACTGTAAACTTGGAGATTTTGGGTTAAAGGAAGATAACTAAGACATCCGAAAGTTTCCAAAGTCTAAGTTATTAAATATCTGGGGAATAGTAACCTGAAAACACCTAACATATGAAGGTGAAATGTGTTGTCATTGAAAAGCTTTGTCACTTTGTCTCATTTCTCCACTTTTGTTTAGATTCTATATATAACATGCACATATATATTGTCATAGAAGCCCTTTACATAAAACATCTGGCACCCAGTATTAACCTCCCTTATTTAACAGGGGAAATAATGTGTTAAAAGCTTTTTTTTAAAATAGAAAGACTCCAACCCGAATTCCAGCCATGTTTCCTATCATGGGGCTCAGAATAAACACTACTACTATATAGGCAACATGCACTACATCTCAAATAGACAACCATGAAAGGAAATTAAAAACACTCAACCACCCCTTGAAAATGGCTAAAGCAGTGACTGAATGTGCTTGGGACAACAGACACTATGAACAATTTTTACACTCCTTTTCCCCACCAAATGGAAAAATGTAAGAATATTAGAAGAACTAAATAAAAAAATTAATAAAAATAAGGTTGCTGCCCAAATATACATGATTGCTGAGAGGATCCTATTGAAAATAAGTAGACAAAACTTGTTTAAATTATTCAATGAGACATGTCTTATATATATATATATATATATATATATATATATATATATATATATATATATATATATAGTGTGTGTATGTGTCTGGGCCTATTTCTCACCAGTACTAGTCTTTGGTATTTAATCCTAGATAAAAGCTAGAATTTATAATGTAGATTTTCAAGGGATGTAAACTCTGCACTGAGGGGATTAGTGCAGCATAATAAGATTTCATAATCTTTCTCGTAGGTCCACAACTGAATTAAGCCAAACTTAGTGAAAAACAATATTCTATACCTATTTAAATGTATGCATGTGATACCCGATACATGTAAATTATTTCTGTGCAGCTACATTGACATGAATCAACAGTGAGATAATTGAAGAGAAGCATTATGTCTGTAGACTCTTGTGCCAGACAAAGTTAAGTAAATACCTATGAATAAATCTTCTTTTTATATATATATAACATTTCTCAGAGTTAACCTATAGAAAAAGACAATATTTATAAATGTAAAAGACAATAGGACAACAATAAATGTAAAAGACAATAGGGCAACTATTACAGTTTTCCTATTGTCTTTTACATTTATTTATATATAAATATATATATATATATATAAATAAATATAAAAGTGAACATAGAAGTCAACACTTAGAGGTGACAGTCTGTTTCATGCTGGATGCAATCGTCAATGGCTTGACGATTACATCCAGCATGAAACAGACTGTCACCTCTAATGTTGACTTCTATGTTCACTTTTATATTTACACACGCTCTATCTCTGATATTGAGCACTTTATCCCATAAATATAGCACATCTTAAGACTATATTTCTTCATATATATATATATATATATATATATATATATATATATATATATATATGATGGACTCTCCCATCGATTTCCATGTACGAGGATATGACAACCTCATCCAGTTTTTATCTTTGTGCTGTATGTGACCCTACAGTCTCGCTATTGATCTGCATACGAGTCCACATATTGTGTAACAGTGAGGATCATGGGACATAGCCACAGGAATGTTTGTTGATGCTTTTTGCCATTGTCTTTTGTCTCTTAGCCAGTCAATATGACAAATATCTCCAGTTATTTCTATCCAGTGTAATTAGCACGAAGTTAGTATGAGGCACATTGAGAGCTGAGAGGTTACTCTTTAGCTTGTCTTTACACCTGAGTCACAGCCATCCAAAAGTCCTTTGTCCACTGTCAAGTTGACTATACATGAAGACCTTAGGTATTCTGTTATCATTCATCCTTGCAATATGACCAGTCCAACAAAGTTTTGACAGCATCAGAAAAGTCTCAATTCCATCAATGTTGCATTTTGCAAGAAGATCAGTATTGGGCACCCTATTGTCAAAATTATATCTACAGATTACATGGAGACAACTTTTGTGTAAGACGTCCAACTGTTTGATATGAGACCTATATGTGGACCATGATTCTGAGCTGTACAACAGTGTGGTCAAAACGGCTGATTATATATATATATATATATATTCTTTTTTTCTTTTCTATTGCTTCATGTGTAATGCTTTTTTCTTTTTTTACCTCAGGACTTGAACATTAAAGACATAAATGTGAAAGACATGAAAAATGTCGTTCTGAAAGAAGGAACAAATCAAACTCTGACATTGACACCTGACCAACAAGTGCAGCAATTTTTACAGCAGCAAATACAGAAACAATTGCAACAGCAGCAACAGCAACAGCAGCAGCAGCAACAGCAACAACAACAGCAGCAACAGCAGCAGCAACAACAGCAACAGACTGTTGCTGGTATCCAGGCATTAGCTGAGTCTTTCCAGAAAGCTGTCGATCAGTCAAGACAGGCAGCAGAGCAAACGTCTGTTACTGCCCAGCCAATTGTTTTCCAAACACATATCCCATCCCAAATATGCCAGGTAAGGAAATTGTCTTTTTTTCTCCTCCTATAAATGTCTATTATGTGGATGTGCTGTTGACCTTATGATAAACAGCCTGGAAAATGGAGCCAGCTTTACCAAGTTCAAATTCTAATTGAGCCAGTTTATGTCCACTTTACACCAATGCCCTTGGTAAAGGCAGGAATTCATCTAACTCTAGCTGTGAACCAATTTAGGTGAAAGACAATTCTGATTTCAAAGCCAGGAGTTGAATTCACTCCATTCTTTCCAGTTCCTGAGAGCTCTTCTTCCTAAAACAAAAGAAAAAAAAAGGAAAGTGTTCTACTTGCTGAAATACAATTGGTGTGCCTTCTTAAGCCCTGATCAGATCCAGGATCTGTTAGGTCTCCTTTTTTTTATTTATGACTCATTTGTCCTTTACAAAGAAGTAGTGTTAATGTGAAAAATGTTCTTGATAGTATTATTTATATATATCTAAACTGTTGTATCTACTTTTATGGCAATGCTATTAGGAAAGGCATCTCTTTTCCTCCTCCAGCTTTGAATAAATAGACTAAGTAAAGGAAGATTTAATTGTAAACCATGGAGAAGGCAATAGCAAACCACTCCACTATCTTTCCTAAGAATGTGTAATAATTCACAGATAACAAAGAAACAATTGTGGAAAATCATAATCGTCTATGTCCTGAAGGGACATGGCATTTTTAAGAAAATGCTCACATAGGGGTCAGAATTGATTGTTGTATTGTTGGGCATACATTCTAACAGTATGACTTCCTTCTGGTCTCAGAACACAATTACTCTTCTGATTTAATGAAGGCTGATATACCTTTAAATGCAACAATCAAATCAAATCATTGACTCTCCTTTTTTTAAGTGTACTGCTTTTAAACCTTACGTTTTTTTATCTCTGGCTTATTGTTGTGAACTGAAGTCTCATCTCCAGTGACTCTCTTGCTGAGAAAGGTATGAGCTGTGTTGCGCCGTTTGAGAAGATGTTGGGTTTCAATCACTCTCTGCTCCTTCATGGATTCTGTCAGCATTCTGGGAATCTTCTTTGAATAGTCAAGAGTGTACACTAAACTACAGGCACTACTGTGATACACAGATTTTTTCAATAGTTATTTTTTGTCAGTTGTAATAAGAGCATCAACCTGTTTAACCTTACCTTCATTCACAGCAACTGATAGCTTACCAATAATGTTATTTTTCTCCTTCCTCTCTAGGTTTGTCAGGAACTCTACTGACACATCTCCTTACCGTGCTTACATCAAGTGCAGCCTTTTCAGAAACATTCATTAAACTCCTGTGAATGTTTGTAGTGCTTTTTCTTTCCAAAAATAGAAATTCTATGACATCTCTTTGCTTTCTATGTATGGCCAGAGAAGCAGCCATTTTGAAAAGGATTATGGGTAGGAAAAGAGAATGCAACTACAACCCCCCCCTCTGGCATTTTATTGATTTTTAGCTAAAATCTCTAGAAATTCTAATTAATAATTTTAAAATTAAATTAGAATGGACATTACTTTTGACTGACTCTCGTATTTTGATTATTGATATTAATATTCTTATTGGGATTTTGTCAGAGTCGGAAGGAAATTGATGCAATAAAGTTTGTCTTGTTTGTGTTCAAGTTTTCACCTTTGCCACTGGAGCCAGTGAATCTGTACATTCACTTTATGATTTTCTTTTTTAGACTGAAGGGATTGGTCAGCATCAACTTCTGCAGACACAACAACTTTTTCAACAACCACAGGCTGATCAACAACAGCAATTGCAGCAGCAGCAGTTACAACAGCAACAATTGCAGCAGCAGCAACAACAACAAAAACAATTAGCCCAGCAACAGCAGCAACAACAACAAAAACAATTAGCTCAGCAGCAAAAACAGTTAGCCCAGCAGCAACAGCAACAAAAACAATTAGCCCAGCAGCAGCAGCAACAACAGCAGCAGCAGCAGCAGCAGTTGGCCCAACAAATACAACAGCATTTGACTCAAATAACCCAGCAGCAATTACAACTAGCACAACAACAACAGCAACAACAACAGCAGCAGCAGCAGCAACAACAGCAGCAGCAGCAGCAACAACAGCAGCAGCAGCAGCAACAACAACAACAGCAACACCAACCACAGCAGCAACACCACCAACAACAACAACAAATCCAAATTCAGGTATTATTATTTTTTTGATTCTGTTTTTTTTTTTTGGAAGCAAGATTTGAAAATGTTTTAAAAAAATTTTTTTTTCTAGAGAACGTTTTATATTGAATCAGATAGTTACATATTTTCCCATGGTGCCAGTACTCATTGCTTTGAGGTCAGGTAAAATGCCAAAATTTAAAATACTTATCTTCAATACAGATAGACTGCTGCTTGGAATAAATACACCTATTTCTTTTGGGATAGTCTTCTCTGATACAAAGTTTGGCAAATGTCAAATGATTTTCTGCCTAGTCATGCAACCTTTCAAAATTTTCAACAAATCACAATATGCTGACTTTAAATATACTTGAATACTATACTTTTTAACATAAGCTTTCATGTTTTAAAACTGTGATTCCCAAAGTGGGCAGTTACCAATCCCTGGGGCTGGAGGAAAGGTTGGTAAAGTGGTGAAAAAAAAAAAAAAGGAGGCAGTTGTGTTAGGGTGGCCCTAGTAATAAAGTTTTCTATTTTATACAAAATCTATATCACAAGTTCTAACTCACTTTCACTTAGGGAGCATGTATGCTTTACAAGGGATAAAATTAATATAAGAACCATAGACAAGCACATTGTTTTATTCTATGTTTGGAGTTGAAAATCTGAATGTTTGCTGATGTCATCTGAACAGGATGCCTTACACCAACCAAATCAGACCGTGTCCTCAGGGTCTAAAACTATTGGTTTGTAGGTATAGAGATATAGCCATGGATGTTCATCTGGCAACCTCTTATCTCTTAGCACTAAGCCACACACCCCCATATTCTGGTTCTCTGGTGTAATGGTTAGGACTTTGAATCCAGCATGTCTCTGCAACTTACCACAGAAATATATATAATAATGAACTCTCCCGTCGGTTTTGACATATGAGGATATGACAGCTTAGTTGATTCAGTTATGAAATTTTGTGTGATAATCTTAAGTGGCATTTAAGACCCGCTAGTGATTTACAAAGGAGGCCACATATGAAGCAAGAGTGAGGATTGTGAGACGAGATCTGTTAGATTGGCTGACCTTTTAGATCTTGCTCTCGCTTCTTGAAGCCGATTTAGACAAGCAGACCAAAAACTGCTGAGTCCACTAGAAAATGTTGATCTCCATTCTACCCACTCCAAGGCTAAGTGCTCAAGGGTGTTATGTGGTATATTGACTGCTGACAAGTTACTTTTCAGCTTGTCTTTGTATCTTAGCCATGGACGTCCTACATTCCTGTAGCCCTGGTCTAACTGGCTGTACGTTAGAATCTTGGGTATCCTGTCGTCAGACATTCTCAAGACATGACCAGTTCACCGTAACAGACTGTATGAGAAAAGTCTCGATTCCTCCAATATTACACCTGTTAAACAGGTCTATGTTAGATGTCCTATCTTAAAGGTTAACTCCACAGATTGCATACAGACAGCTTTTATGGAAAACATCCAGCTGGCGTATATGGTACCTGTATGGAGTCCACAACTCTGAGCCGTACAAAAGGATGGCAAGTACAACAGTTCTGTAAACCCAAATTTTCGTATCCAGTTAAATACCCCGCTTATTCCACAAGCAATGGTGAAGTTTGCCGAAAGCACTGGTAGCCTTAGCAATCCCATGTATGATTTCATCATCTAAAGTTCCACTGTAGTTGACTTTGCTACCAAGATAGGTGAAAGACTTTACATAGTTCAGGGCTTTGTCTTCTAGTTTCAATGGTCTCTCTGGAAATTTGTAGACTTGTTTTGGAGTAGGACAAGATTGGTGGACTACTTCAGTTTTCTTTATGCTAAGTGTAAGACCAAATGCTTTACATGCAGCAGAGAAACAATTTATTAGATGTTGGGCCTCCTCAAAGGATGTCGATACAAGAGCAGCATCATCAACAAACAACAAATCACGAATAATTTGCGTATGAAAGTGGGTCTTGGCTTTGAAGTGCTGATGATTGAAGACAACACCAGTCGTTCGAAACTGAAACTTGATGCCACTCTCTGTGTCTGCAAATGCATATTTCAGCATCACCGAGAAGAAAAGGGCAAAAAGGACAGGAGCCATGACAACATTGCTTGGTGCCATTTGTGACATCAAAGGATTCTGACATCATACCATCAGATACGATATTAGCTTTCATTCCTTCATGAAAAGAGATGATGACCTTTAGTATGTTTTCAGGCATGCCGAGTTTCCTCAAGACTTGTCAAAAGAGCCTCTTGATACACAGCATCAAAGGCCTTTGTCAAGTCCACAAACACCATGTACAACTCCTGTTTTTTCTCACGAATCTTCTTTGCAACTTGACGAAGAGAAAATATCATGTCAATGATGCCACAACCCAACCGAAAACCACACTGCGATTCAGGATAGATGTCGTCAACAAGGTGTATAATGATTCTGTTTAGAATCAGTCTAGCTAGGATTTTGCCTGCAGTTGAAAGTAGTGATATCCCCCAATGATTATCACAGACATACCTGGAACCCTTGTTTTTGTAGAGGTGTTTGATAGAGGCGTCTTTATAATCCTGTGGGACACAGCCTGCCTTCCATATCTCCACACAAAGTAGATGTAACTTTTTTACCAACTTTTGGCCACCATGCTTATACACTTCGGGTGGAATAGGATCCTTAGGAGTAGGTGATTTTCCAGATGAGATTTGCTTGATGGAGTCAATTACCTCTTGATAGGTAGGTTCAAAAGACAACTCTGGAATTTCATGATTTTGCTCAATTGATGTGATGGCTTCCTCATCAGTAACCAAAGTGGTATTTAACACAGTTTTGAAATGCTCTTTTCAGCGATCTAAAATGCCTGACTTATCCGTCAAGAGATTTTCACCATCTGCTGTGGAGATTGGAGCAACACCACTTTTCTGAGGACCAAAAATGCTCTTGAGGCCAGCATAGAAAGCCATAGATCCTTTCTATCTGAAGCCTCTTGGAGTTCAGTGGCCTTTTCAGACCACCAACGCTCTTTCATGGCTCTGAGAGCTCATTGAACTTGACTTTTGCACTTCTTGTAAGTGATATTCTTATCGGACGAGTTCTTGTCCTCAATCCATGCTTTATGAGAAGAGTGCAATTGATCTATAAGCTGCTGAACTTCTGTATTATTGTCATCAAACCAGTCTTGATGTTTACGATGTGGCAGGCCGAGAACCTCCAAGAATGTAGAATATGTTGCATCACGCAGAGACTTCCAAGATGATTCGATATCATTGGTAATGTTTATAGAATCAAGTGCAGCATTAAGTTTGTCAGAGAGCTCAATTTTCGTTTCAGTCGATTTAAGAGGCAGCACGTTAATGTGCTTGGGCACTGTAGATTTTATAATCCTTCACTTTTGCAGATACAGTGTAGCTTTACTTTGAAGTAGAACGTGATCTGACAGATAACATGTTGTGTGGAATGAATATTAAAATCTTTCATGTCCAGTCTTTTGGTGACGACGTAGTCGATCAGATGCCAGTCTTTCGAACAAGGATGCATCCACGTAGTCTTACGACAGCTGGGTTGCTGGTAGAAAGTATTAGTGATACTAAGGTCAAATTCCTTGCAGATAGTGAGAAGACATAATCCATTAGAATTCACATGACCAATACCATGGTGACCTAAAACACCTTTCCAAGAATGATAATCATTGCCAACATGAGCATTGAAGTCACCTGTAAGGACTAATTTATCCTTATGTTGGACTTTGTAGATGACATCCCAAAGGAGATTGTAAAAATCATCTTTTTCTTCATCTGAACTACCTAAAGTTGGCGTGTAGCAGCTAACCATCGTCACACGGGTGTTGCACTCCAGATTGAGGGTTAATGCCATTATGTGATCAGATACACGTTTAGGTAAGGAAGGCAGTGAGCTAGCAAGGTCTGACTTGATGGCAAAGCCAACACCAGACTGGCGTGGCTCTTTCTCAGTCTTGCCAGCCCATAAAAATATGTATCTGCCTTTTTCTTCCCTAAGCTGAGAATTACCAGCCAGACGTGTTTCACTATTGGCCACTATGTCGATGTTATATTTCTTTAACTCGAGAGAAACAAGAGCTGTTTTACGCTCTGGTGCAGAATCATTGTCCTGAAGAGTGTGAACATTGCAGGATCCAAAATGGAAATTCTTATATTTATTCTGATCTTTCTTGCTGTTTCAACTGCTTTATTGGATAACCAGACAGCTGCAGCGGGCTGCCAAGTCTCTGTGTAAGCAAGCAATGTTTAGGGCTCCTTTTATCGCCCCCTCCCCATAATAAGGAAAGCAGTGCAATCCTAAATAGGGCTGCTTTATCACCGATGGAGAACACAGATATCACAATTGCTCATGGGTTTGTGAAAGAACGGCCATCACTCATCGGTCTGCCACTGTGTAGAGCTCCAGTAATATCCTTTACCTGACCCTGTCACCTTCACTCTCTTGCCAGCAGACCTTGCAAGTGAACTGTGTGGATAAGAACGAATCAAGGTAAACTGGTAGAAAACCTACACAAGTGATTTAATTAAAGTGGTGAAGGTTTGTGCAGAACCATCCACACTTTTCAGAACTATTGATACACTTGGTTGGTGCAAATAAATGCCACAGATGAAGCAGACAATAGACCTCAGGCTTTTCGTGTAAATTTTTCCATCTCCTAGACCAATCTTGTTCTATAACACTAAAGAGCTTGGTCAGCCCTGATAGACACTGTTTGCCCATAACTGGGACCCTAACAGGTGCTACTACCCCAGGTCAGGGTGGACCTGAAAACAACAGCAATTAAAAGGTGGTTCCACGCTCCACAAATCCTCCAATCTCTTGCTGCCAGATGTAGTTTATTGTCATACCCAGGACATTATATATATATATATATATATATATACGTGAGAGATTTAGAGGATGTGTGAAGACCAGTGCTGCCCGTTACCCTTAAAATTAAAGTACAGTAGATGAGCAACTTCTACCCATTCCCCACCCCCCTAAACTCATAAAAAGTTTTTTATTTTTTTTTGATGTTGGAGTAAACAGTTCGAAATTAAATGTGTTGATATAATGCTATATATACATTTTAAATAATATTAATAAAATAGATATAAGATTATTATTACAATATTTTATAAGTATTATTATAAATGTTGTTGTTTTTATGTATGTGTGTGTGTGTGTGTGTGTGTATATATATATATAAAAAATTATTATAAAGTATAAAAGAAAATTTTATTTTTATTATTATTATTGTTGTTGTTGCTTAAAAAAATGAAAAAAAGAAATTTGAATGATAAAAATAGAACAAATTGACTAGCAGTAAAAACGAAACAAAATAACGTTATAACTGGGAACACATTTACAATAAAATTGAAATTACGTAACTTTGCAAATAAAAAATAAGAAAATGTAAAGAATTAAAATTCAACCTAAATGTTATAAAAGAAACTTTGAATATAACTAATAATAAAAAAAAAAAAGAATCGACGATAATGAGCCACTAGTCAAAGATAAACAAAATAAACTTTAAAAAACAATGCTTTTTACTAATTCTGAAAATTACGTCCACTTTCGTAAAAACAACAACAGATAAATAAATTTTATGCTTAGTTATAAATGAATTAAAATTATTCATGCCACTATATAATTAGTCAAACAAATAAAATACATTAAATATTCTTATAACTCTTAGCGAGAAATTTCACTAGCGAAATAATGATTGTTTTAAAATAAAAAAGATAGAAAGAAGAAAAAAAAAGAAGAAAAATCATTGTATGCCATGACTAAAGATAAGTAAACATGTACAATAAAATTATAAAATACATATATTAAATACTGTAAATGAATAACATAACTAAAATATCATAAAATAATAAACAAGAAAAATATAAGAATTATGTATGATTTAAAAATAAAAAAAACAATAAAAAACAATTGAGACTTTCCTTAACATCGCTTCCTTAGAGCAAAAAAAAAAAAACCACATCTGTTTACTCTGACATCAATGTTCAATTATTTTTCAAAAAGAGGTTAAGTTAATGAGAAAGTGATAATGTAGAGCAATTTAAGGCATAAAATATTTAGAAAAGCAAACTTCTTGCTACTGCAGTTTCTACCAATTTGGTATCATCAGGCAGTAAAATTGGATATTCCATTCCAAGACACTCTTATATATATATAATTATGTTGCTGATAAAGGGGAGAAGGAAGGAAGTAAAGATGGGACAGAAAAAAAAATTGATGTATTTTATATAGATACTCCTACCCACGTTCATAGCTTGCTAGTAGGAATTTCCTAACATACATGCATGCTGTTATCCTCTCCGATCTTTTGTTAAGCAGCTTATGTTGTTCAGACCTTAGAATATTTGCTAATTTCTCCTCTTGGCATAAGTTACACATTTTATTCCCAATGTTAAATGACCAGGTTTTTTTCTCTACACACCTCATTTCACAATGGGACTTTTATTATTTTTTCTTATACTTTCCATAAGCAAGCAAGTTTGGAGCTGTTTCTATACCTTACTAGTGTAAAGGAATATTTGTGATTATGATATCTCAATTTGATATATAAGAGTATCTACTGGAAAAGTTGGTTCATTGTGTTGTGCAACACAATTTTTCTTGCCAGAACCCATCTTACATATTTATAAGTCTATCACTCATCCATGCATTGAATATTGTTGTCACATCTGTTCTGATGCTTCTTCTTTGTATTTAGAGATTTTTGATAAAACACAATGAAGAATCTGTAATGTTATGGATCCTGACTAGGCATCTTCGCTTCAGTCACTTTTCCACTGCCATAACATAGCTTCCCTGTGACTTTTCTATAAATATTTTCGTGTTAATTGTTCTGAGGAGCTTCCTTACACTTTATGAATTTAAGTGCAGTGCTAGACTGGCAGCAAGGCTTCAGCATTTTATAGTTGAAATCTAACTGTAAGTTCTATACTAATAGTTTCTTCTCTCACACTTCTTGATTGTGGAACTTTCTCCTGGCTTCTTGCTTTTTAGACAACTTTTAAATGCAATAACAATCGTTATTGCCTGTCATTTTCTTTTCTTGTTCTCTCTCCTTATTTTTCATATATACTTCCACACTCAGTAACTCCCTGTGTCTTAGTAGCTTTATTGCTTTGTTTGAGGTAAAATGATTGAAAAGTAGTTGCAGGACTTATCACAATTTGAATGAAGTTATTTACTTTTTGTTTTCTTTAATTAATTATTATCCTATTTTTTCCTTAGCTGGCATCTGGCCAAGAACTAAACCAGTCTCAGAATGCAGCCTCAGATTTTCATACTGAAGATTTCCAGCAAGCAACACCACTGCACCAAATCCAGCCGACCATTCGTCAGACACTTGATGCACTTACTCTCCGCACAGCCACAGTAGAGGCACGTCCGACCAGCAATGATCCCTTAGAGCCATCTCTATCTGTGGTCTATACACAGGCAAATCTATCCAGATTTTCTATGATTGAGACCATTACTGCCCAGGCTGGGACAAACAGCCAACCTCTGGCATCTTTTATCCGTGATGGAAATATCCAGTCGTTTCCTTTGCTTCAACTATCGACCAATACGGCCCCATCTCAGGTCTCAACTGAACCCATCCCAACTATTGATCTGAACAGGATTACAAACTCTGTTTCGCTTAATTTTGATCCGAATAACTTGTCTGAGCCATTACCGACTCATCAGCAGTCACAAGAACAGCGTGTGGAGACATATCCCGTGTCCCAAGAGTCTTCCTCTACACTGAAGTCTGAAAATCAAGTTCTTGGTGACATTACCAAATCAAATCTGGATGCGAAGGATTCCTTCATGTTTTCCTCTGATAACCAAACATCCTTGTTCCCTTTTCCCGCTCCAGGCAATACAATATTTGAAGACACATGTGGGACAGAGGAGCTTGGTCACAGATCCAATCTAACTGGTCACTTCCGACCCATTGCTTCTGACGATGATCATGACAAGTTGTTGTCTGAATTTGACAGCAACCTCTCAATGAAAACAATGAACTCAATCTTGCTCCCAGAGTCTGGCATCGTCTACTCAAGGAGCTCATCGTTGATTGAGCTGGAAAAGAACCAGAAAAATGGGGAGGACCATAAGCTCCAGCGATCTAAGAGTGAAGACCACACATTCATGCGCCCACAAAACCGAAATGATGACATTCTCTACCGGCCACGCAGCCGAAACGAAGATCCGGTCAGTGGGAAATGGCGTAGCCACATTAGTGATGAACTTTTATCGAAAACGGAAAGTGGTGGAATATTCCGAAATCCTAATCTAGGAACAAGTCCTGTCCGTACGAAACGAAAGCATCGTCCGGCTCCTCTCATCATACCGCCATATGTTAGCAATAGTGGATTCCAGAGCCGACTACGATCACCAAGGATACGAGATGGGAATGAAGTCCGTACAGTCTCTCCTCCCCCCTACACACCTCCTCCCATGCTGAGTCCTGTTCGAAGTGGACCTGGTCTGTTTTGTAACATTCCCACACCTTACAGATCAGCGTCCCCTCGGTTGACGCCCAGTATGACTGCACGCATGCCGATAATGAGCAGAAGGAGTAAGTATACTTTCAGATAAATGCTTTTGGTGTCAAAAGGGTAGTTTCGACATTGACCCTGCTATTATTTTAACTACCTTTACTCTTTGGTAATATTTATTGTTTTAAGAAGCAATGATTAGAACTGTAATAAAACCTAAACATATGATGAAAGTGAACTTATACCTTTTTTTTTGTTCTTGAGAATTTACAACAAAAATATTATTAAAAATATGAACTATTTATTTTTAGACTGTTTATTTAGAAGAATAATTTTATATTTACATCCTAAAACCTAATACAATTAAAACTAATGCAATGATTATCATTTGCTAATTAATAAAGAAATAAATATGTAAATAATTTTTTATTCATAAATTTATAACCATTTATAAAATTATTAAAATATGTGAACCAACTATGAGAAAATCCTTTTTATTTACCGTTTTCTAAAGTTCAAATCACTTGATAATTAGCAGATATTTTACTAAACTTTCCAACAAGAGAACTTCAACATGGTGTAATGTTTAGCAAACTTGTCTTGCTAGATCTATTATGACTGAATAGTGAGTTTGATCCTCACTGAGTGCCCCATAATTTCAGCTTTGTACCACATCTAAGCTACACTCAAAAAATCACCATTCCAATAAATAATAGAATAAATAGTGTAAATAAACTCTCTAATTAGTATGTAGTGTTTATTATTTTTGTTGTCAATTCTCAAGAACAAAGAAAATGTATAGATTCACTTTTATATGTTTATGTTTTATTAAAATTTTAATCATGGCTTTTTAAAAGAATAAACATTGCCGAAGAGCAAAGGTAGTTATGATAATAGCAGTGTCAATGGAGAAAATGTCCTTTTGACACTCTATTTTATTGCAGGCACAAAGGTTCAAGTTTTCTTTGATTCAACCATGATATAGTTATTTTTCATTTTCTCTCTTTGTCTCTGTCTTTCTCTCAGTACATGCCAAAGAATATTATTATCCTTTATGTATCAGACGTATTGAGTGCATTAACATAGCAGGTTCCATTCTGATACCATTTGTTGTTTTTATGCAGGATAAGTCACATTAATTTAATTAAATGGATCTTAATCTAAATAAAATAAAAGTCGGTGTGTTACTATGGTAAAAATTAAGCATTTGTTTTTTGGCCAAAGCCTCGTAGTAAGTTGAGACATTTATAGAAGGAGTGGAAAGGTTGGGGAAGAGGAGGGAAAGGCGGGATAGTGGTAGTTTTAGCAGCCTATCCTGCTTAGATACTTCTTAATTTTTGGAACTATATAAATGGGTTTATACTGTGGGTTGATTGTTATGAGGTGGTGGTCATTACTACAAATAATAATTAGAAATCACAATATATCAGATATAAGAGGTCCTCTATCCTCCTTGGAATTATCCCTTCTAGTCACAAACTGGTAATATATGTGTAATGTGCTTTCATAATATATTTGCATTCAAAGTTCTTTAGAAATAAATTGTTAAAAAAATTAAATTTGAAATTGAATTTTAGGATGAAATGTTTTTTAATGTAAATTTCTTCATAGAATGAAAAAGAATGACAAATATCCTATTGTTATTTGAATGTTCAGTAAAATAAAAAATGTTTGTGTGAAATTTTTCAGCCAGCATTGGCCCTTCCCCACAAGAATCTCCAATCACTGAAGAAACCCCAGAGCCTGAGGCACCTCCAGAAACTGACATTCAACCGTAAGTAGAATGATTTTTATTTTATTTTTTTAAATAAAGCTTTTTATACTATCAGGAAATTATTTTCATCAATTTGTCCTTACTTAATCTTTGTATTCCAATCTAACAATTTCCAAGTCATCTGTATTTGATTGACAATGTGACAGTATTTGTAACATGATAAAATTATTTAATTTTAAAAGACAAATTTTTTTTGTAGTCTTGCTGGAAAATTTAAAATTTAAAAGACATTTCACTGAAAATATAATTAAAAAAAATAACTTAATCCAAGTAAATTAGTGATGGGTAGAGCAAAATTCTGCAAATGATTAATAATATTATCTTACAAAATAAATTAATTATATTAATAAAACTATAAAAGATAGACAATTTAAATGCCTAAATTTAATAATGTGTACATTGTGTTTAACGTTCTTTAAGCTTTGCATGTTACAAAATAAAACTTCATATTTTCGAGCATATAACAGATACTGGTGTATAATATGCACCTACAATTTGGCCAGAAATAGGTATGATAAAACTAACATTATTCAATTGATGAATCATCTCCAAGGTTCGTTCAAAAAGTTCTGAGCCTCACCCAGATAGAGTTGGGGAAACAAGATAGTCTTTCACTATTTTTCAATATAGTCTCCCTTTAGATCAATGCATTTGGTCCAGTGATGCTTAAAAATTGCAATCCCATTATGGAAGAAGGTGGCATCTTCGTCCTCCAAAAATTCCTCCACAGCACATATGACCTCATCATTGTTTCCAAAATGGCAAGCACACAAATGGGATTTGTGTTTAGGAAACATGGAAGAATTCAGATGGAGTTAAGTCTGGAGAGTAAAGGAAATGGGGTAGAGATTCAAAGTCACAGTTGGTTACTTCAGCTACTGCAACCTGAGCAATGTGAATGGGGGCATTATCCAGGAGCAAGATCACACTCGCCCTCAGCTCTCCTCTGCATTTTGACTTGATTGCTTCCTTCAATTGTTCTAATTCTGATGCATAGTATTGTCCATTAATAGTTTTTTCCCTTTTCCATGTAGGCTATCAAGATTATGCCTTCAGAATAAAAAAATAAAAACAGAAGCCATCACCTTGCCAACAGATGTTGTCTGCTTGAATTTTGGAGGTAGAGAACCAGTGTTTCCACTGTTTGCTTTGAATCTTTGGTTCAGTTTCAAAGTGTTGAACCCTGGTTTCATCTTGAGTTACTAATCGATGGTGGAATTCTCAGGCTCATACTGGAAACGACTCAGAAATGTCCTAAAAATGTCAGTCCCTTTCAGCTTCTGCTCTGGTGTCAGCATTCTTGGCACCCATCTTGCAGACATCTTTCTCATCCCCAAGATCTCAGTTAAAACAGTATGGACTGAACCAAAACTAATGCCTATGGATTTATCTGCTGGACAATAAGACATTTGTCATTTAAAACCATATAGTGAATGACATCAACTTGTTCATCAGCGGTTGAGGTTTTTGGATGACCTGACTGAGGGTTGTCTTCTGTGCTGTCCCTGCCCTGCTTGAATACTGCAGCCCACTTCTTCACAGTTGCATAAGAAGAGGAGTCCTCAGCAAGTATTTGTACCATGTCCTCATGAGTTTCCTTGAGTGTCAGACCTTTCTTTTGCAGATACTTTATGACTGTTTGAACCACTGTTTTGTCCATTTTTTAGATTTGTTGCACACCTTTCACTTTTGTATGAGCCTCACCTGCACAGAAATTAAGACAGGAATCTGAATTAGTTTTTCTAGTTTTATAAGAAGTGATAGTTTGTTGCCACAACAAAAATGTTCAGCTGTGGCTCTTCTTTCTCGGTGAGGCTTAGAACTTTTTGAATAACCTTTATATACTTATATGTTCTTTTTGTTTTTTAGATTTTAACATTATTTTGATTCATAATTTTTAAATGGATTTTTTAGTCTGATATTATTTTTTGTTAACATAATTGTTATTTTTTTTCTTTGGGAAGGACTTTTCAATCTCTACACTGATTGATATTAATTTCACAGTTTAGAAAAAATAATGAGGGAAAAAACTGAAACAGATGTACTCACTAGAAATAACTTTTATAGTTATAAGAAATTATTATGGTTGCTCAGGGTCATCAGGAGGCTAGTGTATGAAACAGGAGTGTTAAAAAGTGGAAGCTAAAAGGAAACTAATACTTAAGATCAGGAAGAGACACTATTTACATTATTCAGATTATTGTCCTCATCTTTGTCGCCATATTTATTGCAATGTTTCGGCTGTTGTATGCTCCAGCCTTCTTCAGATGGTTGGAATGTTGAACTGAACCCTTTATTTTGCTCACTGGGGTAGACTGTTCTAGTTCCACATCCCATGTCTAATGGATGTCAATTATCAGTTATCTCCTGTTAATTCCCCTCTCCAAGTTCTCCACCGCCTTAACCAGGTATTGAACACACACTCTTTGGGTCCTGTCACTGGATCTAACTAACGCCTTTATCCATTGTGCCATGTGTCTATTGTCCTCATCTTTGTGCCGTGTGTCCTTGAGGACACACGGCACAAGGATGAGGACAATAGTCTGAATAATGTAAATAGTGTACCTACTACCTCATCTCAGAAATATAGATGGATACAGGAAGAGAAAAATTTCTGGGGCACATAATGAATAAAGAAGGTTTGGAAAATCTAATACTCACAGGACAGATTGAAATCAAGAAGGACAGAGGATAACAATGCATAACCTAGTTGGTGAGCTTGAGTAAATGGATGGGAGGACAAGGTTTAGGAGAGATAACAAAAAAGGCAAAATCTTTTAATTGCTACAAAGGACAAGAAATTGTGGAGAGCCATGATTGTCTATGTCCTGAAGGGAAACAATCATCAGGATATAAAATATAATTTTTAGAAGAGTTTTTAATGGGGGAAAGTGCACTTTATTTTATATTAAGTAATTTGAACAGGGGAATTTTTACTTTTTTTTAGTGCAAAGTAGTTATTTTTCATTCAATTTATTTCATTTACTATCTTTCTTTGGCTTACAAAAATAAAAATTGCTTTATTATTTTTGGGTTACACTTATTAGCCTAAGGATATGGTTTATTTCACATTATTGAAGACTTAGAGTCACAACATGTTGAAACACTAGTTCCCATGTGATCACTGAAGTTAAGCAATGTTGGACCTGATCAGATTAAGATTTTGTTTATTTTTTTCATTTAAAGCTAAAATTAAATATTTAAATTTTTAACTAGCATAGATGTGATTTTAGTAAATAATATCTTTGATGTAGAGGCTACTGTTTGAAACATGCTTTTTAACATTCTAAAATGCATAAATATTTTCCTTTTTTATTCAGACATGTCAATATTGGTCCAAATTACCAAGCTGAATTGCCTCCTTTTAGTTGTAAGTATTTTGTCATTATGTTTATTTTTTTGTTTCTTTGTATGGATGACAGAAAGATTATGTTCTCTTTGGTTTGTAAGTTTATTTTGGGGGATAGACATCTTTAAAAACTTTTGAACTGTTAAACTCGAGAGACCATGGATCTGTGTCTGGATTTTGTTTTTTCAGCTGGTGGTCATAATACAGCTTCTGTTTTACCAATCAAGCAACATCTGTCAGGAAGCCCTCTGATTGGGAGATTGGAGGTTTTGAAAAGTGTAGAACCACCTCTTTTAGCATTGATGTTGTTCCCAGGTCCACCCTCATCCAGGGTGGTAGCACCTGTTATGGTCCCAGCTATGGGCATTATGTACTCACAAACAAAAGCAAGACTATGAAAGTATAAAAATACCAGCAACACATTTTAATATATGAACAAAAAATTATCAGCAATACCTATATATAGCAGAATTATTAACATTAACAATTTATTGTAGAATTACCAACAATACCTATATTATAGCATAATTACCAACAATACCTATATTATAGCATAATTACCAACAATATCTATATTATAGCAGAAATTACAATTTAGCTATAGTTGAAGCCATAAGATCATGTTCAAAATATTTATATATTGGCATTAAGTAACCCATAGAGGTTGATATGTTGTTAAACAAAATCAATCAAACACAAGTAAGGGGGATTATGGAATGTCCTCTTCTTGATGCAGGCCTAGACAATTTTTTTTTGTTTTTCTATGGGATATTGATAGTTGACCATGCAACAAATCTCCATTTCTTCATGCCTGCTGATGTTGTCCACATGAAGGGCAGGATGAGAGTGGATTCAATGTTGGACTGCCTTTGGGACTCCAGCTCTAGATTTTATCCCCTGGGCATACTACTGAAGCCTTTTTCATTATTGGGTATAACCACAAAGTAGTGGTGGGTTGAAATCAAAGTTTTCCTTCTTAAATGGTCTGTCCTCCCAGGTTTCATCTACCTGATATAAGCATTACCTCTGTCATTACCTACTTAAGTAAATCTGTTAAAAAAGTAATGGTCATATTTTGTCCATGCATTGAATATCGCTGTCACATCTAGTCTGGTGCTTCTGTTGTGTATTTAGAGAGTCTTGATAAAATCCAAAGAAAAATCTGCAGTGTTATTGGTCCTGATCTCAGCTTCAGTCACTTTCCCACTACTGTAATCTAACTTCCCTATGCCTTTTCTATAAATATTTTAATTGAAATTATTCTGGTGAGATTTCATTTTTTGGTATTTTGACTTTATGAATTTTAGACATAGTGCTAGATTGGCAGTTAGGTCTCATTATTTTACAATTGAATTGGCTAGATGTAACTGTAAGTTCTATGCTAACAGTTTCTTTTCTTGCATTTCTTGCTTGTGGTTCTTCTGGTTTCTTGCTTTCCATTCAGCTTTGTGCATCAAAAATTTAAATGCAATATCAATTGTTATCTTCTGTCTTAATTCCAATTCTTTTATTTTACTCTCTCATTAATGTTTTTTTCTCATATTCTCTCACACTTTTCATTTTAGTGGCTTTATTGCCTTACTTAGAGTGAAAGGATTTAAGAAAAAAAATGGTTCCTTATTATTTCTTCGTAGTTTTTAAAGAAAATGTCTGAATAAGTTGTGTTTTAGCCTCTTGAGTTTATGTTAAAATATGTCATGATTTCTTATTGTTTAAATGAATTGATTAGTAAGAAAGAGTTATATTTTATGTTGTTCAGCATTCTTCATTCAAAATTTAATGCCATCTGACTCTTGTGGGTATCTGTACTCATGGTCATGTCATGTACTCTTTGTATCTATAAAAAGAATACCCGCTCGGCCCGGTGGCTAGGATCAAAGTGTAGTATCTGTGCTTTGTGAGCTGCCGAGCGGGTGTCTGGTTTAACTCTCTGCTTGCAGAGAGGAACCCGGACGAACTCCACCAAGGGTGGGGTTTCGTTCGGGGAGTTGATTTGAACTAGCCCGCTTGGTCGGGTTTAGATGGGTTTTATTTTTGGCTGGGCCTACGGGCTCGGACATACCCACATTAAAAAGGCCTTGTGCCACATTCAATTCCTGTGGGTGAATTGATAAATACCATCTGTACTCATGGTCACAGAGATGTGGATAAGAGAAGGCTCTTTATTCAGGTCAGTACCTAGATGAGTGACCGCTTGGGAATACCAGGTGTCATAAGCTTGGATGTGCAGGTGGTGTAATGGATAATGGCTCGGAATTGTTAATCGGAGAGCAGAGTACCAATTCCCATTGTGTTTGTTATATTCACTTGCGCGTAAATACCCTTGGGAAAGGTATGAATCCACCTCTTCTGCCACCGGCTATGGGTTAATTAGTAAGACTTGTATCACTAAACCATTATTATCTTAAAAAAACATTCTAACACACTACTGTCTTTAAATAATCAGCAAACCAAAGAATATGAATGAATCAACCAATCTTTATACACATTTTCTCATTGTTTAATGTGTCTAATAATTATTAGTGCTGGGGATGATGATAAACTACATCCAACAGCAAAGCCACTAATCAGGAGATTGAAGGTTTTGAGCAGCGTGGAACCACCTCTTAATTGCTGTTGTTCTCAGGTCCACCCAGGATAGTAGCACCTGTTAGGGTCTCAGCTATGGGCATATAGTGAACCTTGCCAAACAAAAACAAAACACTATGAAAGTATAAAAATAACATTTTTATAGTAAAAATATCAGCAATACATTTTTAAATAAAAAAAGTTACCAACAATAAATATATATGTAGTGGAATTACCAACAATACATTTTATCTGTAGTAGAAGGTATACAACTGCATTCAAAATATTTAGATTTCAGCATTAAATGACCCATAGAGGTTGATATGCTGCAAAACAAAATCAACCAACCAACCCAACAATCATTAACTTTTTCGAACGTATTTGATGCATAATAAGGAATAAAATTGAAAAATAAACTTTTATTATTTAAATGGGAAAATAAAATTTATTAAAAATATGAATTTTGTATTGAATTATACAGAAATAATTAATTTACCTTTGTGTCACTGGCCCCCTTCCACACCAAATACAAATGAAGTAAAGAAAATGCTTTTATTTTTTGTAGGAACAAATTTATCTTATTATTGAATTTAACAAATTAACTTTCCTTTTTCAAATCCTTTTCTTTTTCAGATGATCGAAGTGCTGTTTTTGCTGTTGAGCCAAAAGAGGATTTGGTTTGGCATCCATCTGTGTTGGATGACGTATATTATGAAGACGGTAAATTTGTTCTTAACGACTTATTCTCTAAACCCTAAAATCCCTTTTAGTAACAGATTATGTGGTATTTAAACTTTTCTAAACTGATCTGACCCTCATTTTTTGATAGCTTTATTAATTTCTCTCTCACAACAACAACAACAACTCCTTGTAAGATCTGATGTTACTGCTTGTAATCTGTTTTGTAAATATCACAATCTGTTTAACCGTTATCTTAATATCTCTTGAGCTGATTTAGTACTTTTCACAAACTTTAAATGTTGAAAATATATTTGAGTGAAGAATTTATATAAAAATTTATATTGTTTTAGGTAATATTAAATTGTTTCTTACTATCAATTGAAGTTGAGTACCAAATTCTGATGATGTAAAAGAAATGATCTATACTAACAAAAGAAACAGATGACTTACATCATCCTCTGTCTCATGACCTTGTCAATGCACTTAATTCAGTGGTGAATATTAACCACATAGAGTGAACATTATACAGTTATTTCAGATCAAATTCAGTGAATAACTAAATTAAGCTGCAGATTTATTGACCTACCCTTGTAGATGTTATACAAGTGTATTTTTATTTTAATTTTATTTTTACTACTGCTCAGCACTGTCTATTCTCCTCCCCACTTGATATACAGCTGAAGCCTTTTGTAGTCAGCTTCTGATTTCCAATAATAGTTTTTTTGGATAGGATATAATATTTCAAGGCTTTTTAAAGTGATTTATAGACCAGCAAATATTTCTGAAAGCTTGTTACCATTTTGTATTAGAAAATGCAAATATAAAATAATAATGCTGTTGGAAATTGACTTTAACTATGAATAAAACAAACTAAAAAGACATTCCCCAGCCAATGGGAGCAATAGTGTATTTTTTGCTATCGTGAGCCTTGAGTATTCTTGTTTCTTTAAAATTCCTTTCTCACAATTTAAAAAAAAAAGATTTTTGTCTGTTAAGATAGTGAAGGATGTTTAAAAGGTTCAAAGACTTGAATAACATTAATTGTTCTTTTGATGTTTCAGTCAAATCCTATCAGGAATTGGCCAGTTGTTCTGCTGTCAAAGGGAATGGATCCAATGTAGAATACGCCATGCATTTGCTGTATATGACAAAAGGGGATATTCAGGTAGGTACTGTTTTTTTTTCTTTATTTTTTTTTATTTTTTTACAAACAAAAGAAAAATAACAGAAATATAGTGTTGTTTTTTTATGCCATGTGTCTTCAGTACATAGGCAGCCATGGCTCTCCACAGATTCCTTTTCATTATTATCTGTGAATTACGACGCCTTCTTGGGAAAGATAGGGAAGTTGTTTCCTGTTGCCTTTTTTATGGCTTTTAAATTAAGAATTGACCTTCTAGACTGGTTGCTACCCAAAACTAGAGAGCCCAGTAAGAGAGGAAAAAAACATTGATTAATGTCTTTTCCAAAAGCATTTGTGTGAAAGTGAATGCAGCATACAAATCTGAAATTTGAACTTGGTTTACTGATTCTACGTTCCATGCCAATATCTGTTTCCCTACACACATTATGTTGTGTACAACTGATAATTTCTTATGCTTATATATTGTTTACTCTGTCACAGGACGATAAAACTGTCCTCCTCGGGCTAGATCTACATCCTTTTTTTTTTGTGGAGACTTTCCTTAATGCAAATTGAGATTGATATGCCGTAAAACAAAATAGACCAAACCAAATCATTAATGCAAAATGCAATAGCTGCTGTGGTATGGATTATCTCCCCTTATGCATATTCAGTATTTAAATAAGTCCAGTCGACACAAGCCATTCTAAGTTGAATAAAGCTTCGGTTAATTTACACTTGCATTCATTTTCTCACTAGAATTGCATAAACCATTATGTGGAACCTTGCATACCTCTTGTTCAGTTTTTTGATGAATCACTTGAGTTCTTGCTTAAGGTATCTCTATCACATCACCAAGTACAGTTTTGAATTCAGAGCTGTCCTCTGAGATCAGTGGTTCCTAACTTTTTTGCTAATGCACCATTTTCAACATAAGTCAGGCTCTCATTCTCCCATTTTCCAAAATTGTCCGACTCAATAGGTACATTCCAAATAATATGAATATATTATTAAAAATTTTCATTCATTCCCATAATAGTACATTTTTACATGGATTATTTTTTATAGAGGAGTTACACAAATTCAGTAGAATATGTTGAGGAGTTTTTTAAAACTTGATTACATATACAATAATTTGTTTCAGTTATTAAATAAATAAAACTGAAGCATACTTCAATAAACAAAAAATTCAATAGAATGCCAGGGTATTGTTTATTGTTTATTTTGTTTTATGGCATATCAACACCTCAATGGGTTATTTAATGCCAACAAGATTTTTAGGATAAGTTTGTATGAATAGAATATGTATTCTTTGTAAGAAATCAGTTTGTAGATCAGGTTTCATTTATGTATTTTTGTAAAGAAGGTTTTTGTTGAGAGTCAGATGTATTCCTGGTAATATTTTTTTCAAAAAAATGTATTCCTAGTAATATTTTTTTCAAAAAAATGTATTACTGGTAATATTTTTTTTTCCCAAAAATGTATTGCTGGCAATAATTATTTTTTCAAAAATGTTTTGCTAGTAATAATTTTTTTCAAAAATGTATTGCTGGTATTCTTATTATAAAATGCTATTTTTACACTTTTATAGTGTTTTGACCCCAGTTTGGGGGTTAACTATTTGCCTATAATGGGGACCCTAACTGGTTCTACCACCCTGAGTCAGGCTGGACATGGGAACAACAGCAATTAAGAGGTGGTCCCATGCTCCTCAAAACCTCCTGATCAGACACCTTATGCCAGATGTAGTTTATTGTCATACCCAGGACAATCAGGGTATTGTAATGCAATAAACAAAATTCTGTAAATGAAAAGATAAAGTAAAAGATCATTCCCTCCTACCACTGAAGCCCTGAAATCCTCTGGGGTGTGATTTCCTTCCTGGTTGAGACTGATTACCAAATGCAGCTAGAGAGTCCAGTCTGCTCTACTATTTAACCCATAGTTGGGTGGAGAAGAGATTAAATTATACTTTTCTCAAGTTTATTTAGATGTAAGTGAATGTCACAAACTCAATTGGAATTTGAATTCTTTGGAGTCCTTGGATTTGATCTACAACACCCCTGGGCAGTGTGCGTATCTGACGCTGTTGATAGCTCACTTGCAAAATTCAGATTCTTTAAATGTAATGAGGAGAAAGTCTTAGTTATGGTTGTCAGAAGAATCAAAAATAAAAGTAATTTTTTTCTTAATTTAAGATATACATTGCCAGTACTTGCAGTAGTTGAAAAAGGATAAAAGCTGACCAAATGTACAAATGGAAATTGGTATTTGATTTTATACATAATCTAACTGAAAAACTAACAAAGATCTTTATTTTCACTCATGCATTTTGTGATAAAATGTCATCACTTGTCATTTTCTATTTCAAAATAAGCACTGGAATTGTTTGACCTTGCATTTACCACAAATTTATTAATGGGTGAAATAACATCCAGTTGAAATATCCATGCAGGACACAATGCTTACTTACTAAAAAATACAGAAACAAAATTACTGTTTTTTATATAAATATTTTCATCTTTGATACTACAAATTTATGAGTTTAAGCACAGTACTAGATTGTCGGCAAGGCCTTATCATTTTACAGTTGTAATTGCTAAATATAACTGTAACAGTTTCTTTTCTTACACTTCTTGCTTGTTGAACTCTCTTCTAGCCTCTTGCTTTCCAGTCAACTTTGATCTTCAAAAATGTAAATGTAATATCAATCATTATCTACTGTGTTCTTAATTCCTGTTCATTTATTGTTTTCTCTCCTTAATAATGTTGTATCTTAGTGACTTTATTGCCTTACTTGGGGTGAAATGATTAAAAAAAACTTGGAGCTGAAGTTTTGTGTATTTATTTACCTTGTTTCAGTATAAATTTGACTTTGAATAACAAAAGTATCCATAAACAAAAAATATCAATTGAAAAGATCATAACAAACATTGATTAATAATAAAACAAAAACAGTTTGTGTAATTAAGCAAGTGATTTAAATCTTATTTTTAATTTAATTTGCTAATTATACTGCATTAGACATAAGCTGAAGCCTCCCAAAGTTGTTAAATTATGAAAGCGTTGAAGCAAATTTCAAATTGTATAAGAATTTATTTGTTGTGTTTAATAATTCTTAGTAAGTCTCAAATTTTCTTCAGACATACAAATCTTTATAATTCCAGGACGCCCTGCTGATGTTGATGGGGGATGTACCAAAATTGCCAAAATATCACCCCTTGTTATCATTTATATATCAAGGTAAGTACTGAAATTGTTTTGATTTTTGTTTTGTTTTGTTGCAGTATTCTTGTAAGGTATCTCCTGTATGGAGAAATTTACCATCTGTGAGGTTTCCATTAAACCTCTTCAGAAAAAAGAGCATTCAGACTAAGTATATAAGACTTTGCGGCTATTTAAAAACCCATATGGGCTTTTGTAGTACTCAACACAGTTTAGGAAAAGGAAGAAATTTAAGCAACATTGAGCCAGGTCAGTACCTAGATGGGTGACTGCTTGGGAATATCAGGTGCTGTAAGCTTGGATTGCGTGAGTGGTATGGCTTACGGCCATATCATGTTGAAACACTGGTTCCCGTAAGATCACTGAAGTTAAGTAACATTGGGCATGATCAGTACCTAGATGGGTGACCGTTTAGGAATACTAGGTGCTATAAGCTTGTATGTATGGGTGCTGTAATAGATAACAGCTCAGAATAGGGAGAGCTGAGTTCGTATTCCTGTTGGCTTTGTTAAATTCACTTATGTAAAAATACCCTTGGGAAAGGTATGAATCTACCTCTTCTCCCCTCAGCTATGGATTAATTAGTAAGATGTATCGCTAAACCATTAATATCTAAAAAAATTCTTACAACCTAAAATATTTTCTGGCTTTAAATAACCTGCAAAGGGTTGATAAACTGTAGAAAATGAATGAATGAATCAATATTTTCATTGAAAAAAAATAAAATTCGTTCTGTAGATATGAAAAATCAAATTTATTGCTTTATACATTATTACAGATTTACAGTGCAAGAGATTCAGATATGAATAATGTAAAGTTACTAATTATGCAGCATTAACAGTTTCAATAAATTCATTAATGTTCTGTCGCTTGATAGTTTAGAGAGAGAAAAGTGCCTGTTATCTAAAACAATGTTTAGAATACAAGACCTTGTCCGAAATACAGAATATGCAAATGCTTGCAAAAGGAAATATTAAGCGATGAATATTTTAGGTCTTACCTCCAATGAAAGATTAGTGAAAGAAAAAGACTTTCTGCATGTTTAACTTTATTTAGCATTACTGTTATCATGACAACATGTTACTGACAAAAGCAGCTTACTCAAATCAAGGGCAGATAATTTTGAGATTTCTGAGAATCTACAGGATCATTGAAATTGTATCTCTTTGTTTTTAAATTGTACACTTTAATGTTTTTGGACTAGCATACTCATTTTGATTGTTGAACTCACAAGGTTTTGGCTGTTGTATCATGTTGGCTTTTTTTTTTTTTTTTTAGTTGTCTGTCTTTGTATTTAGTAATCTTGGGTAGCTGGCCTAGTAACTTAAAGCATTGATTAAAGCATATTGTGTTCTGTATATATGCTAGTGCTGAAAAGTCATATATTCTGTTTCAGCGGGAAAAAAAAAATGAGTGAATGAGACTGGTAACTATTAACTAATATGGAATATCCCTTAAACATGGAAAGTGGAATGAGAACACAAAGTCCTGTGGATTGAATAATGTTTACAGTTCAAAATTCCATGAAGGTTATTGAGTACGAAGACAAACATCTAAAAAAATCAAAGAATGCAATGGCCAAAATATTTTGCATATAACAACCAAAATGAGCATGTTGGTCGGAATAGCAAAGCATATGATACTTCCATATGTTAGAAATAGCAACTGATGGAAATTGATGTATTTATTGCAGACATTTGTGGATATAAAAATAGAATAATTTGGGATGATGATACATTTTATTAATGGTGCTTTCAGTACTATTTTCACTAAAAATATGTTATTTTCTGAGGATGCTCTCTAATTATGTTCTTGTGTCAGACTTAATGTACAGTAAATTGTGGTGTAAAAGTCGACCTGGCGTACAAGTCAACCACAAGATTTTTATCTCAAAATTCTGTCTTAGGCCTATACCTATTGTATAGGTCGCCCCCCCCTCTCCCAAACATTTGTTAAGTTACCCATGGCTCAAAACTGAGACCTACCAGTAAATAAAGTTAGGCTTACACCACTTACCTGTATATTGAGCCACTAAACATAATATCAAACAACTTACAACACACACTGGTAAGTACCATATATTGTACTGGTATAACTTAGTGAGCATTTAAAATTCATGTCTACTAATAAACACACTAAAGACATGCATAGCATTCTTAGTTATCTGAATGGCCATCGGAGTTAAATGGCATTTCGGTCAGTGTTTACTCTTACCTGTTGGACACAATGTGTGCTGTAGCATTGATAGAATACTAAATTTGTGTTACTATTGTATTATTTTATATCAATTTCTGTGTTAATATGCTGAATATGTTCATCAAACACAAGTTTTAGTGGAGGATATATTTGTGACATCCTGCTTGGAGGTATGGTAAGTGGTGTACAATAATTGTTAGAAGTGCAGTCCTGCTTGTTTATAACTTGGTAAAGGTTTACATATTATTATACCTGCCATATAAGTCAACCCTTAGTTTTGGAAATATTTTTCAGACTTGAAAACTTGACTTATTTATACCTCAATTTACAGTAGTCCAATATTGTAAAAAACAAAAAAAAAACAACAAATCAATTCTTAAAGACATCAAGGGATATAATTTCATGTCTTTTAAATCTGAAAGCGTGTGACATTTTGTTATCATTATAGATTTCTACCACTTTGAGAAAGTTTTTTTCTTGATTTTTGAGATGTGGTATTGTCATTATCCTTTGATCTTTTCAAACTATTCTTCTCAAGTTTGCTTGTTACTGATGTTATAACATTTTATTTTTGTAATGGTAATGTATGGAGAAAAACAGATTTATAGAAATATTTCTCTTTTACAGAAAATGATTACTGGACCACAGAAGAAATTGAGGCCTACAATGCTGCCTTGATGAAGTGCGATAAAGACTTCTTTAACATTGCCAAAGAGGTAACGTATGGAGAAATTTCTTATATGCTTATTTATAAATGTGTAAAATAGTGCAACAAGAGTTATATTCCCCTCGCAAGCCAGTAAATTTATAAATTTCAATAGCACAAAAAAAACATTTTTTTTTCTAAACTTTTTAAAATATTTCTTTATTTGAATAAATGAATATTAAACTTTTTTTCATATAATTATATTCAACATTTAAAATTTTGAGGTGAAGGGAGAAAAAAAAAACTCTCATTGTGTTACTGACCCTAAGAACCAGTTGATATTTTTTTTTATGGGCTGTGATTGGACAGTTAAAATGTCAACCATCCCCTTTGAAGGGGAAGAGAGAACTGCTACTGGACAGTAGCAGGCAGTTGAAGCTATACCTCCTAGGACTAGGAGGTTTGTTTCTTTCTCCCTACTGAAATAGCAGGCAGCATTTGTCAAGAGTAAAGGATGCTGGGTAACAAAGTTACTGAAGGCAAGTTTCCTTTTAAGTCTTCAAAGAAAGTTTAAAAAGAAGTCCTCTCAAAGAAGCCCCAGAAAAGATGAGCTGGACGTTACAAAGTTTACTGTAAAGAAAGAACTGAGAAGTCCTTAAGTGTTGCTTGTGGCTAAAAGTATTTACAGTGAAGAAGAAGCAAACACGTGCTGTTAACTAGATGTTGTACTACTGCGTGTTTTAAGGAAGTTTTTCCCTTCCTTGGCCATCATATTATAAAAGAAAGACAAATTTTCCATTTGTACTGGAAGAAAATAAGAAAAAAAAAGGGAGCTTGGTCACCAAAGAAAAGAGAACTTTGTTTCCAAAAGAAAGAAAAGAACAAAGAAAAGAACGTTTGAAATTTGAAAGGATAGAAAGTGTGTACTGTAGAGCAAATACTCTTTTTTTGTTATCGTTTGCACAGTAGGTGGGCTCAATCTTTTATTGTTTTGTTTTGTGCATTGTAATTTTAAAGTTTTATTTTTCTGTTTTTTTTTTTACGTTTTGTCAGTCAGAGAATAGGTTATCTTATTCTCAGCAAAAAGGACAAATTTTTGCAAGCACCCTTGTTTAGTTGGTTAGTAATAAATATTTTTTCCTTGTATAATTGAATTGGATTTGCATTCTTTTTTTTTTCTTTCGTTATTGCTTTGGGCAGTAGTGGAAATACTATTGCATCAGGTTTTATTTTCTTTCAGAAAATAAAATTTCCGAAAACCATTCTTTGCTTAATTCAAAATTTATGATTTTATTTCATAACATTTAAATGTATACCATTTAAAAATTTTTCTAAGTGTTCTATGCAGGATTGTGGAGTCAGAATACAAAACCTTTGACACTGACTCCTTTATTTTTAGCACCTCTGACTCCTCTTTATGTAATTAAGTGATTATGGCCTACAAATCTCATAAAACCTATGCATATGCTCCTAACTTGCAAATAATAAATAAATACAGAACAAAAATAAAACTACTTTATAACAGAAGTTGAAATATAATCTTTTACAGGGTGTAAAAGACATAACAAAAATAAAAATTGTATAATCTAAGGTTTTTTTCATATATATAGTTTTGCAAATACAAAATAACTACAAAAAAGTAAAATGACTTTAAAAAAGAAGTTGAGATGAATTTCTTTAAAAGAGATACTAAATATACAGTAGAAGAAATAACAATAAAAATAAAAATTCTATATAAGACTTTTTATATAAAGTGTAAATTCAACTGGATTCGGCATCCATATAGTTTTATTGACTTCGACTCCAGTAAACCCTTAATTGCTTCCGAATCTGATTCCCCAACTCCAACTCACAGCCCTGGTGCTGTGATATTTTCATTTGCTCCTAGGTGTGCTGTTGCTTAAAAAGGTTGAGAAACACTATCTTAAAATAATGACCAGCATTCATATTTATGATTGTTATTGCAATATTTTGTCAAAGTTAAGTTCAAATATTTAACGATGCAATAGAGGAATTTCTAGATATTTTATTGTCATAGAACTTGCCATGAGCTTATTCAATCATTAACTTAACAGAAAATCCAAATAGGAAAACCATGAAATTTTCACAGGTTAAAACTAGTTGCTGTAAATGTTATTTTTGGAGGCAAAGTGGAGTAATAGATAGTGGCTCAGATTGAGGAATTGGAGAACCAAGTTCAAATTCCATTCAAATCCATTACATTCACTTAGGTGCTAATACCCTTGGGAAAGGTATAAATCCTTTTCTTCTCCCCCCAGCTATGGGCGAATAGCAGGACAGACCAGGTTCTATAGGTTTTTTTGGATGGCAACACTAGTCTATTGCAGAAAGAAATGGCAGCCTACTGTGGGAAAAAATCTACCTCGTCAGTCATGTATCAAAAGATACATACATGATCGCCTCAGCGTGTATCACGCATGGCACATAACTAACTGATATGTGTTTGAGTTGACATCATTGTTATTTTAAATAGTCAGATTAATCTCAACTAGTTTAGAGATCGAGAGGTTATACTAAAGAAAATGTGCTTCCTGACAGGAATTGAACCTGTATTCTTTTTTTTCCATCAGGAGAACCAATTTCTTTAGTTGGCCTTTTCAATCTCTAGGACAGTTGATATTAATTTCATTGTAGAAAATATTGCTGTCAACTCAAACACATATACACACTAAAGGTAATGTTTATCATAAGAAATAATGTTGGATTAAAAAATGTCCATTAATTGCTTAAAATTACTTTGCTTATATATCTGAAGCAAAACAAAGCTAGTAGAGAAATCAAAAATTTGCAATGTGCATTTCTTAAATAGGTTAATTGGACCTTAATTTATGATGATGGTTTCACATGACCTAATTGGTAGGGCACACTTTGGCTTAAAAAGTGGTTGCCCCAATGGAAAGATGGAATACAAGTTTTGATTGCTGTCGGGAAGCATATTTTCTTTGGTGCGTTTTCTTGATCAGTTGACATTAATTTCACTTTTTAAAATAATGAGAATGTCAGCTCAAACATGTGTGCCTGATAATCATTTATATTAATAAGAGAGTTGTAATTCTAATTTTATCCAAATTACAAACAGCCATACAAAAAAAAAGAGATGATAGTACAGTAGATATAATGGGGCTATGTTTAACCTTCATGGCTACAAAAAAAAACTCATTACTCAGCTGTAATTGTTCTAACGAGCAGAGTTTGTTAACCATTGCACCATGTAGAGGTGCTCCAAAAAATGATTTTCTAAGCGTAACTTAGATGTGGCACAAGGCCAAAAGTGTAGAGCACCCAGTGAAGATTGAACTCACCACTCAGTTGTTTCTTTAGCAGTGTATCAACTCCTTATGAGTCACTTAATGCCGAAATTTAATTTTCTTGGGAGCACTAGTAATTTCTTTGACAAAAATGTATTGCTGGTAATTTTTTTTACTATGAAAATCTATTGCTGGAATTTTTACTATAAAATGTTTTATATTTTCATAGTGTTTTGACCCCAGTTTGGGGGTTAACTATTTGCCCATAGCTGGGATCTTAACAGATGCTACCGTCCTGGGTCACGATGGACCTGGGAATAACAACGATTATGTGGTTCTACGCTCCTCAAAATCTTCACTCTCCTGATCAGAGGCCTTGCTGCCAGATGTAGTTTATTGTCATACACTACTCAATTGTAACTGACTTAGCGAGACAAACTTGCTAACCATTATTTTCTATGTGTAACAGATGTGGCACAAGACTGAAAGTATGGAGCACCCAGTGAGGATTGAGTTCACTACTCTGTTATAATTGATCTAGTGAGACAAGCTTGTTTACCATTACAGCATGTTGAAGTTCCCCCTCCCTTCCTCATAGAGTATGACCATTACTACTGTAATGAGATTGATTGTCATTGATTGTTCTGCCTATATAGCTTCTGTATCAGACTAAGCTAAACTTTGTAATTTTTTTTATTTTTTTTTTTTAATAATTTACGAAAGATTTTAATTCTGGCAGCCATTTCAATCGAATCTCCTAGTTGTCGTCTTTGCTTTCATTTCAGGTTAAGTCGAAAACAGTGAAGCAGTGTATTCAGTTCTATTATCTGTGGAAGAAAGTCTGCCCAGATGAATATAAAAGGTTGAGAAACATTCGCCGGAAAAAGGAAAATGAAGCCACGTATCGTCTTCGGAACCAGCAGCGAGAAGAACCTCCACCCCCACCTCCGCCTCAGCGCGTTATCCATGAATTTCCAAATGAATTGACAGAAACGGTCGTAAGTTCAAGTTGATACTTCTTGCCTGGCATTCTCTTGCAGAATGAGTTCCCTTCCATTGCACTATAACCAGCTTTGATCTCTAATTATCCCAAATGGGACTTGGATATATTGGTCTCAAATGAAGTTTATGTTTGTGCTCAGACTTTGTTCTTCTTTGCTTATGGAAAGGAGTAAGGCGATTATGACTCTCCACACTTCCTTTAAGTAACTTTTGACCCTTTCATATCTCCTTTTGTGCCTATTCTGCTACCCATTCTCAAACTCGTTAAGTAGGTTACTTGCTGTTTCCTCCTGATTCTAACTAGTATATCCTGTGAGTATTAAATTCTCTAGGCTTCCTTTCCTCACTATGTGTCTGTCAAATTTCATTTATTTCTCTGATTGTAAATATAAGTTTCCTCGTAGTTCCTACTGATGTCATATTTCCCACTTCATAATAGAATGCCATTATCAATGATTTTTGCAGTTTCAAACTTGACATTTGTAAATAAAAACAAAGTACAGATAAATCTTTTAAAAATCAATTTGTCACTATTTATATTATGAACAGACCTCTCTTTTAAAATGATAAAAGGTCAATATTTTTTTATTCTGACATTTGTGGGGAGAAAGTTTAATGAATGCTAATCTAGAGAAATTGGTCAAAAAATACTTTTTCCCTACTTTTTATGAGCAGACCAGTTAACCTCAGCAATTGTGCTTGTATGTACGTGAGTCCGTGTACAGTTTTAAGTTTTATGTTTTAAGTTTTATGTTTTATTTTATGTGAGTAACTGGACATTAAAACTGAGGAAAAACCCTGACTTTTATCAGTCTTGTTTTACACTACAAAAGAAATTTCTTAGAAAATCTTTTGCAGATGGCAGTGAGATTCCATGATTTTCCTCGCGCTTAAAGGTAGTTTAAAACCATTCCCAACACACATTTGATTGCAAGTGCTACAGGCACCAAACTCTGATAGCATCTCTTACTGTCTTGGTTCAAAATATTCCTGAAGTTCACCATGTAAACACTCTTTCCTTGCCAAAATGTCGCAAGTCTAAATCTACTTCCATGGAAAGTGTTCAGACGAAGTAGTTTTACCAGTTTTCTGAGTTTCACCAGTTCTAATCTTCACAGTTAAGACCCACCATGCCACGCACTTTGTACCAAACTACCCACATTCCCTTTTTCATATTCCATTGGGGAGATATAATTTCAACTTGCAACTTTCCACAAATCACTGCTTTGTGGAATTGACTCCAAAGAGGATACTTCTCCGATCATTACAATCTTAACCTGTTCAATACTGAGGTCAACCATTATCTTCACTACATATCCCTCTAAACTGTGCCTCTTACTCTATAACCCTCAACCTTGAGTGACTCTTTGGCCAGAAAAAAATAAGAAAAACCTTTGTCAAATATATGTTATGAGTAATTTATCCATCCTCCCACTCACGCAAAATATGATACAAAGTCAAAGTTTAAAGTGGGCTTTGATAACCCTACAAAATATTGCTCAAGCATTCACCTTATTGGAAAGCCTCCTTGGTGCTTATATTCATTTGAAAGCCCTGGGCCAGGGAAGTATACATGTAAATATCCAAAGGGAAATAACTCTACTTTTTGTCCCTTGGATTTTACATTGGATATACAGTTGGTAGTGTCTATATTTGTATTAATGCTGTTGTCATCATATCAGTATCCTATAATTTTTCTTACAGCAACTTCTTATGGTAAAGTTACCATTGGTGAAATATTAGTTTATTTATTTATTTACCCAGGATAAAATTGAGGGGAATTCTGATGGACAGATGTCTGTCTCTCCAGTAGAAACCTGCAAATGTGAATTTCCTGACTGTGGTTTCGTAAGTACACTTCATTTTTTGCAAATTTGTTGTCATTTCAATTGGTTAGTTTGTTGGAATTTTGTGAATTGCATTTTGGACATTGGTTAAAGAATCGGCAGTGTTTAACCTTTGTGCCTGCAAAAAAAGGGTGGGTCTAAAAGGACGGTTATTCCCTTTATATTCCAATAGTAAGAAGAACTGTTGCTTTATGGAACAGACTCCCAGTAATATATTTTCTCAATCACTACAATTAGGGTTAACTGTTTTCTTGCATAGTTCCATGAACTACACTTCTTGCTCTTTTTTATGTTCATACAACACCATACAGTAACTGTCTATCTTGAGTGGTTCTTGTGCCTTGTATTAGGTGAACATTTGCATAAAAATGCTTGGAATTATGGCCAACTGACATCATCAATTGTAATATTGATGTAATATTAAAATTGTGTAAAATGTGTACATAGTAAACTGAGGTGTTTTGGCTCCCTTATTTTATTAATGTGATCAAAGTTTGTGCATTTTTTTTTTTTTTTCAAAGGATAATTTTGCTTGTTATAATCTATACTGCCAGAAGTTATGAAACCTAACTTCAAATGCCAACTTTATAATACACAACTTTGGCAATAAAAAATTTTTATAATTTGTTTTATAGGTTCAGCTGAAGTCTTAACATTGTTTTCACATTAAAAGTATCACTGTGAATAAACTTGAATGACACAAAATAACTTTGTTATTGGCGGCATTATAAAAATTGCCAAAATGTTATCTCTCAGTTGCCAGTCAATGTGTTATTTTCTTGAGACATATAGCACAGCCTATCAATCAAGTAATTTCCCTCAAATAAAGTTAACAAAATTAATTTCCTTGGATCCTGTGTTTACTTACTTTACATTAGTGTTAGGGTGTAAAACTGATCATACAAAGAAAAAGCAAAAAAAAACGTGTATATATGAGCCAAGGAAAAAAATTGTCCAGTCCCTATGACTACTCTTATGCCGGCATCAGTGTGCACCAACCCTTTTGTATAATGAGGGAAGTGCTTCCATTGGGTTGCAATCCCCAGGTCCATGCTCTTTTTGCTAGGCCATGAACTGCCTGAGGATGCAAAAATGGCTGTGCATCTCACACTGAAGTACGTGAACATGGCGGAGGAAGTAAAACAGATACTACACTCTGATCACAGCCCATTATCACATTACTTGAATGTAGTATTTGATACTTCACTGATTAATCATCCTTCTGGTTTTCTCATTTCTTTCCTGCCTTATTTTTTAAAAATTCTTTTTCATTTGCATTTTTCTTTTGTATTGCATTTCTGTCTTGTAGATGTTCAGCTCAAGGCAAGCACTGAACAATCATGCCCGCATACACAGTAAACCTGTCAACAATACGAACACCACAACCACCACCACCACCACCACTGCTGCCACGATCAACAATGTTGAAATGGCAACCAACCCCCTTGAAAGATCACCATCTGGAACAAGCAGTGTGAAAACATCCAGTGTTGTAACAAACCCAACATCCGTTGCTACTACCACAGACTTCCCCTGTAGATTATGTGGAAAGTGAGTATATTTAAGTATAGCATATGTAATGCCTTCGGCGGAAAAGAGGTGTATTAAACATTTGATAATTTTGTAGCAATATGTGCTTAAAGGTTTTATGCAGTTTTGATCATTTATTTTCATGGTTAGCCGTAAGGAATTGTAAATATAGGATTACTTTACACTTGAGTAAAATAATAATGATAACAATATTTATTAAGAATTTATTATAGGAAACATAAAGTTTTATGGAAACATTGTTGACAATTATGTATTTAGTTACATAACAAATAAATAAAAATAATATAAATTTTGATGCTATATTTGATTTGTTGTTAGGTATTTTTTTTCTCCTTTGTTATTGGCAGCATTTTAGAAAACTTTAGCTGCAAAGCTAAGTTTCCTAAGTTGAACAAACTGGAGATATTACATTCACACTTTGTTAACTCTCTTTTCCATTGTTGTTTTTACATCACTTTCTTCCAGTCATTTTGATGGGCAATGGCGAATTTATGAAATTTAAAATGATCTTATTCCATTTCAAAAAAACCTTAATGATTTCACGATAATTATGTAACAACAATGTAATGATATTCTGCAAACAAATTTGTGGTTTATGTTACCTCATCTCATTGCATGGTTATGAACTGTAAACCTAAAGTGAGTTTGAAATATTGTGCAATCAGCTATAATTTTTTGTAAAATATTTAGATATGATATAATGAATAATTTGCAGTGAAAAAAGCAATTTTTCGACTTTTTTGTTGAATACCCCTCTGCTGAACGTACCATATAAGTTAGTAAATTTCTACTTATATGAAAAAATATTACTTTAATCATATATAGTCTACTACTTACCAATGAATACAGAGTTGCTATTTACTAAATGTAGCTTGGTGTCAAGTATAGTGATGGTAACATTAGTGGCTTTTGTCAAGCATTCAAGAGAAAGTAGCATTAGCTGTTTGGTCAATAACCAAGCAGCTGTTGCTAATTTTCTCTTAAAAGAATTTGTCGGGAAAATAGTTTTCTTAAGTCCTATAACTGTTATTGCTCTTTCTAGTAGTGATGGGGTATTTCTTTCTTAACCTATTGTTTGAAGTAGTTTGGAACATCAGTGAGGTGTCCAATAGAGATTGAACTCACTATTCATGATTCTCAAGTCCAGCTTGCAGGTCATTTCACCATGGTGAGGCATACCCCACTGGGTATAAAGATAGTTTTCTTTAATCCGAGCATTAAAAATGAGATGCTACAGAACCATTATCAGAATCTCCTATGTAGTTTGCAGCACAAATGATGCAGTGTGAACACACTATTGAACAAGAAACAGGCTCAATGGAAGACCTCATAACCACTCTCAAGAAGAGAGTGTTGAAATGTGGTGGACATATATCATAAGAGCCACCAATCCTTCGACTGCCATTCTACTAGGTACCTACTGAGGTAAAAGAGTCAGACGGTGGGAAAGATTGGCTGACAATGTCACTGAGTAGACTGAAAGGTCATTTGCAGAAACTCAGATGTTGACATGCAACAAGACATATAGAGGGAGTTGAAGGTTGGTCCTTGCTAAGACCTACATGATTCTCTTGATTGAATCTATTTTTAAACATCCATCTGAGAATGTGGTTGTACTCAACTGACCGTCTTGATATTTCTGAACGACTTTGGTGCCATGCATGACATCTACATGAAAGTCTTGATCTGATGAGGTTATTTAAGAACATGACTTGAGTGTTACGATTAATGCTTTGGTTTTGTAGTAATTTGCCATGTTGGGCAAAACTACCTCTAGCACCATTGGGAAAGGGATAAATCCATCTCTCTCAAGCTATGAGTTATATAGCAAGTCAGGCTGGGCTCTCTGGCCTTGGTTGGCAACCAGTCTAGGAGAAGAAAAACTGAATTCAGAACCCATATTTAGCCCTGGTGAAGCACAGACTATGCAGCGATCATAGAGTACACAATGACTTTGATCTTGAATCTGGTTTTATTTACATGTGACAATTGAATTAACTGCATAGAAAAACATTCGAGATTAATTTTGCCAAAAAATATAACCAATGCAAATGTAAAATTGCTTAAATATCATTGTTATTTTTCTGATGGTATGGGTGATGAGTTCTTAGAATATTACCTTATATTTTTGTTGTATTTTTTTTTTTCAGAGTTTTTACGAAGATCAAAAGCCGCTGTGCTCATATGAAAAGTCATCGCATTGCTGAAGCTGAACGGAAAGTGGCCAAATTTCATGCAGTTTCAGAAGGATGAACAAATGGACAAACAGACAAATTGGAGGCAATATTTCATTGATGGAAAAAAAAAAGGAAAAAATGCAAGGAAGCTTGAATGCACTTCCGTGTTTTTTAGTCTGTGATTTCTGAATACAAATGTCCGTCAACCTTCCACAGATAGGAAGGCCTGTGTTTTGCCGGACTTGGGTCACTCTTACAAGTTGTCAAATCATTGGCATATTGTTCCCTTCTTTATAGATATTTTTATTCCCATATTTTGATCATTGTGATTTTTTTTCACTTTTATTCAATCCCTGTTGGGTTTAACACCACCAAAAATCATCCACAATTGATGTAGTTCTTTGAAATAATATCGATTGGTTTGGAGCTAATTTTGGTCTCTGTTGAGCATCTTTGTTAAATATTGGTTTTACAATTAAGCTTATTGTTGATTTTTTTTAATTCTTTTTTTCTGAACATTCTCTTAAAGTTTGAATGTAATTGTGGATTTGAATCTGCATGAAGTTCTAATTTGAATCCTGTTGGTTAATGGTTAATTATCAGTTTATATCTTTTAATTAGATGATAAAAAGATAATATATTTTATTGGAGGACATTCTCAAAGCGATATGCCAGGTTTCCCTTTGCTCATAGAAGGACCTGTAATAAACTTCTTTCTCAGGGATATTCATTAGTTTTGACATGAGAACACACTATTTCATGAGGTTACATATTCAGATTCATTCATTATGAAATGCCAATCTTTTCATAAACTCTTTTTTAATCATTGCCTCATCTAAAGATACATGCATATATATAATAGGTTATAGATAGATAGCAATTTTTGCAGAAATGCTTAATATCGTCATGTTCAGGGTTAGTTCCCTTCTTTTATCTAAAAAAATAAATTCAGCCAACATTTTAATAAGTTTAATCAGAATGTCTTTTAACTTTGTCTATCAAACGATTTTTAAATATAAAAAAAACAATATTTAATTAACAAGCAAATGTTGGACAATAGCACATAAAAATTAGGTGCTGAGGATGATGTAAATAAGCATCGATATATCAACCAAACTACGCACAACTCTTGTTTGTTAATCAATATTGATTGTCTGCAATCATGTTTTTCTGAATCATCTTTTCTCTTTAAGGCTTTTGACTGTGTCTTTAATTATTGTGATTCATGCAGAAACACAGCCCTACCTGGACAGTTTTTGTTGTGTCACCTGAAATAAATTGGAAATTGTATTGATCAAAACAAGGCTATGAAAATATCAAAGATGAGAACAGAACTTTCTAAATGTCAATGTCCAATTGGAATTTTCCCTTGTAAATGATGATTTCCTGCAATTTGCAGACGGACTTAAAAAACTTTGCCATCGTGGAATCCATTTAGACCAAAACAAAGCACTAACATTATCACTGGAACCAGGATCTGTTTATATATAGTCCTGGTGCTGCACAGACTATGCAGCTAATGAAAGGAGATATATATATATATAGCTCTCATGGTGTGTGGTTTCCTAAACAAGTAAGCAAGTTAGTTGTTAATAATATTCCTGCTGATTTTGAATGGTGTATGTGAATTTCAACTCTTATGGTTTTGAAAAAATGAGTTTGAAATATGAAGACTTTAATACTGTCAGAGATTGATTTTTTCCTAATTTGGGGAATTTTTTTTTTTTGTTCTTTTTAAATTTGAAGGACTATAAACATGTTTTGCTGATGTTCACAAAGAAAAAAAATAAGTGAGAGAGAGAGAGAAAAAAAATGAAAACAAAATTTGGTCCACTCGTTTAATGAATTATTGCAAGTGAAACAGCTCTTGAAATCTGGAGGGTTATTTCTCTTTAGCATTGTTTTTTTTTTTTTTGTCCACATTTTTAAGTGATATGTAACCGGTATTTGTGTCACGGGCAATGACTGCTTTTGTGCCGTGGACAGTTGCACACAAGACTTCATTTGCACTTGAAGAATTTATCACTTAACTGGATTGAATAACATCAATATGTCATGAATAGATCAATTTTATAAATCAGAGAATACTTTTTTTTTCTTTGACAGGTTACGAAATAACCATTTAAAGAAAAAATGTTTATTTTTTCCTGCGTTGACCTATATTGACTGTGTATATTGTTGATGT
>CAHIKZ030000790.1:692500-735261 GCA_903632075.3 Acanthosepion pharaonis
CTCTCTCCCATCCTATCCCCCTCCTCCTCCTCATCATCATCATCATTATCATTCTCTTCTACCATTATTGCTATTTATTTATATGTATTTCTTGTGAGATGATCTGTATCAATTATTAATGCCTTATTTTCTTCATTTTCATTCTTTTTTTTAATTTCATTTTCCTTATAAATTTTTTTATTTTTTTTATCTTTTAAATGGTGCTAAAATTGTAGAAAAAATCCTTAGGTTTTGGAAGAATTTGCAGTCAATTCTCACTTTTTTCTGCTGCTCTTTGCTGACCAATGGTTGCTGTTTGAAAAAAGAAAACTCACTTTTTTCACCTGAATTATCATTATTTACACTTGGACTAACATGCTCATTTTGTTGTTATGATCATGATGTTATGACCATTGTACTCTCTGGCCTTCTTTAAGTGTCTGTCAACCCCGGTAACCTCTAGAGAATTTTGAACTAAACCCTTTATTTAATCTACAGTGAACAGATAGTTCTCATTTCGCTATCCATGTATAGAGATACCTCATCTGTTGTTTGTCTAGTAATAACTAAAAGAACAATGGAGACAAGATATAGACAGGAGAATTAGAACAATCTACCCCCATAATTAAAGGGACCAGTTTGAAATTCTATGAAAGTTACATGGCTTGACAGACACCCCCCCTGAAGAAGATCAGAGGCTGAAATGTTGTGATCATAACAACAAAAATGAGGACATTAGTCAAACAGTAAATTATGTAAATCAATCTAGTTTTGTTTTACAGTCTGGACCAATGGTGATGAATAGACAGTTGGTTCATAATAATTGGTAGAGGTCTCTGTGGCAAGGTGCATAAGATCCTTTTGTATGAAGCAGGCACTTCAATGTGACACTCTTTTGTGATTCAGTTAAATTGATGCACATATATATGATGGACTCTCCCATTGTATTCGACGTATGAGGGTCAAGCATCTCACTTCTTATGAACTGACAGCCAGACACCAGCACATATGATTCGATTATAGTGGTGAAGACCTTGTGCAGAAACCAACCACACTTTTTGAAGGGCCGAATACAGAGACCTGGTGCACTATGTGCTACAAGGTCCCCAAACGACCCTTCGCAGGTTTTGGAATCAGAGTTGTCCTTCTCCTAGACCAGTTGCTAGCCAAAGTTATAGAACCCAGTCTGTCCTGCTATTTATCCATAGCTGGAGGGAGAAGAAGAGGATTGATACTTTTTCCAAGGGTATTAGCACGTAAGTGAATGTAATAGATTTGACTGGAATTTGAACTCGGCTCTCCGATTCCTCAATCCGAGCCACTATGTACTACTCCACCATGCCTCCATGCATATATATATATATATAGATAATATTAGTGGAAAATATACATACATATGCAAAATATATAAAAATATATAAATACCCATACATGTATATTTTCAGAAAAAAATTTTCCAAGAGGAAGAATCCAGGTAGAACTCAATGTCTAGGACAGAGTAAGGATATAATAAAAAGGCTTAAACACTAATATTCCATGGTCATAATTTATTCCATTGGAATCGTAAATACGATCCAATTCATCAGACCTACAAATTCAAAATATATATATATATATATATATGTATATGTTCCATCTGTAAGAACATTACTTTAGTCTGATGAAGTCCTTTTGCATTGACTTTCCCTACTTTGTCATTCAATTACTTAAATATACATGTGTGTGTGTGTGTGTGTGTCTATATAAATATATATATATATGGTATGACAAATTGGAAAAAAATTTTTTGATGCATTTCATCCATTAGGATTTCATCGGACTGGGCTTTGTTGATGTCATGTCTACACATGTGCACAAAATGAGAGATACTGGTAGTTTCAAAATTTTTGAAAGAATATTTTTGAAACTCCCAGCATCTTTCACAAAAACTTTTTCCCAACTTGTCATACTATTTTTCTAAATACTGTTTGTTGATATATAAAATTGTACAAAATTATATGTTGTTATAACATATATATCTGTGTGTGTGTGTGTGTGTGTGGAATTCATTAATTTTCTTACATTTTGTCCTTGTAAGAATCATTGATATTCTGCATAAACATTATCCCCTTGAAGTGAAGGTTGAATGGTTGCTAAAGACTAGATATTTTGTCTTCATAAGTAAAAGTAAAATACTTGGCATTTTTGGTTTGCAATATAAACTTCCAGATATATTAATGATATATTAATGATATATTAATGATATATGAATGATAAAATAATGTGTGATGTGTAAAATGCAGATATAGATCCAATGGCAGGTGCAGGGGTTAAGACTGCTGCCTATTCTCATGCACAATGAAAACAAAGATTTCAATATGTAGGTATAGAAATGTTATCATTAAAACCCACAAATTATCATAAATCAACATTTAAAAAGCAAAATATAAGTAAATATGTCTTCCCAACATTTTTTATATAAATCTGGTTATTAGTTTTTGTTTAAATTTCATTAAACTATTTCTTTTTTTTTTGCATTACTCTTTTGTTAATACAAATGCTAAAAAGTTACAATTCAAATGTAAGTGAAAAATATCCCTCCACTCTCAACAGCCTACCAAAATATTCATCACTAACTTTGCCATCAATAAATTTTTCCATTTGGTCCTTACTCTGCTTAAAAACATGAATCCGCGTCTGCAATGTGATTCTTTTTTATTTTGGAATTACAAAGTGAAAGTATGTACTGGGAAAACTGAAATGTGGTGTAAAATACTGAATATAATTTTGTTGATGAGATGCATGATCAGAATGTGAATATTTAGGATAGAATGGTTGACCAGAATGTGAACATTTGGACAAGAATGTTTGACAAGAATGCGAGCATTTGGACAAGAATGGTTGACAAGAATGCAAGCATTTGGACAGGAATGGTTGGCCAGAATGTGAGCATTTGGACAAGAATGGTAGTTTTCTAAGCATAGCTTAGATGTGGCATAAAGCTGAAAGTATGGGGCACCCAGTGGAGATTGAACTTAAATTGATCTAGCAAGACAAGCTTGTTAACCATTACACCTCATCAAAGTGCTCATTTGGGTTGAAAGCATTGGTCAGAAGGATGGATGAGAATTTGTGTATTGAGTTAAAATTTTTATTTAATTGATCTTGTAAACCAATTGATCTGGTAAATCAGAAGAGGTGTTGGAATTTCAGTTGCTTGAAAATTGTGGATGCGCCTATATAAAAGAAACTTTTTACATAAATATATCAAATCCTCTGCTTCCAAACCTGGTCATTTTCAGAAGAGAACATTCTGATGCAATTTAAAAAAAAAAAAATATCTTTAGGCCGGAATAATAATTTGTAAGTGCCAGCACATATCAGTAATTGATTATGTTTCACCATTACCCATCTTATTTCCAAATATCTATTTATCAACCTGTCAAAAATAATTTGATTATTAATATATGGCTTAGTAATTCTGCTTTGGATAAGTATCTTTATATGTCCTATTTTGGATAAAAATGTCACTTCCCAGCCGTTTGCTTTGAATTAGTGTAGTAGCTTTGTGCTTTGTCTAAATTAATGCTGAACAATGGCCAGAAAGAATATCTAACTTGCCTATTCACCTCAAAGTCAAAGGCTCAAATCTGAGCAAGATTCAATTTTATTTATCTGTTTGTATTAGTGACACAAAAATTACCGAGAAATAAAGAAATGTACAGATGCAGTTCATTATTATAATTTCTTGTTTTCAAAATTCTGTTATTCAAAATAGTGTACAGGTCAAAAATACTAAATGCATATATGATATGACTGAGAAATGAATTCTTTATTAGAATTTCTTATTCGCTAATAAAGTTGTTGAGGAAATATTAAAGTGATAGGATAATAGAAAGAATCATCTCAAACAAGAGAATAAAAATGAATATATAAACAATTAATAACATGTTTTATTGCCTAAGCAAACTATATTGAAAATATACAGATGAGGTGAATGAAGGTGTGTGTAAGATGTCCTTATAGTGCATATCTATATGTGATGTTCCTATGAAAGACTAAAAGATTTGAGAAGAGTTTTTTAACAATTGGTTTGGTAGAATGATATGTCCCGGAAAGGGATATATTTGATCGAAGTAGCTAAGTGGTTTTGGCTACTATAACCAAGTAGTACACGGTAGCAGTAATCGACTGGTACTCGTCGTAGTCGCAGGTAATATGCTTAGGCAATTGGTGTAGACCAATAGGATAACCAATGGCGTAGTCTAATGGGCGTCATCATAGACTTAAACTCTGTTGCACCTGCACGTCCGTCTGTATTTATGACAGACACCAGCCAAGAGCTAAGCAAGGTGCAGAGAAATGGAAAATTTTGTGAGAAACAAAGAAAGGAGTACTGGATTACTGTGTGGTGTCCATCTTATATTGCAGTGAAAATGTCTGACAATCTCCCCATGGATGAGGAGAAAACTGGAAACAATAGAAATGTAGTTCTACAGAAGGATACTGAGAATTCCATGGACAGAGTGAGTAAGCAACAAGGAAGTCTTAAATAAAACCCAGAATCAGGAAGAGACAGCTGAAATTCCTCGGACATTTAATGAAGGGGGGGATTGCAGAACTTAACCTCCATGGCATATTGAGGGCAAGTGAGATAGAGGAAGGAAGCAAGCCACTTATCTGACAAGCTTGTGTGAATGGATTATGGAACAGAGACAGAAACCTTAGCAAAGGGACAAAAACTGCTATGGATCACAAAGGATAGGAAGCTGTGGAGAGTCATAATCGCCTATGTCCTAAAGGGATGTGACACAGAGGAAGAATTTTTGAGGAATTTCTACCCTATATATTTGATCAGAAATTATTCTTTCATCAAATGTCATCATAATTTCTTAATTTTACTATCATATCTATACTCCTTTTGTTGTTATTCTATTTTTTATTTTCATTTTTACTGTCTTTAAAGTTTTGAGAAAAAATGCTTAAAGCTATTTTTAAAATTGAATTTTCATTTGATTTTTAAAAAAAAATTAATTGGCTTTTTTTTTTTCTAGTCTACTGTGCATTCACAGCTAGAAAATTAAATTTAATGTTACATTTTGTCATCATTGGATAATTTTTGCTCAAATTTAAAAAAAAAAAAAAGGGTTTTATCTTTCTGTTTTTATTTTGTGATTATCTTTATCTGTACATTTTTTTTAATATCCTAATATTTCAGCTGGTCAGTTTTCCAGTGATCTTTAGGTGAATTCCCTTTTTTATTCTTGTTCTCAAACAGTAAAGAAGAAAGAAAGGAAGGAAGGAGCTATAAAGGTATTAGAAACTGCCATGTTAAAACAGATTAAGTCAACAGAAATCTACCAAAGCAAATTAACAAAGCCTACACAATGGATTATTATTGGATTTACATGAATTATAGTTTGAAGTTCACGTGAAGAAAACTGAAGAATGAAGTGTTCAGACAAGAAGAAAAAAATTAAGATAATTTCCCCCTGGAAAAGAGAAACAAACTAAAAAACATTGAATATAATTAAACCTGCTTTGTCACAAGAGCCTTGTACAGAATTAAAGGAATGTGACTGGAGTAAAATATTGCTTCAAAATAGTCATCAGTCCATTGATTAATCTTCTTAATCAGCCTTTCTTTAATTATGCTTTTGATTTGATTTTGTTAATATGTGTAGTAACAAGAAAAATATGGGCAGTAAATAAATATCTTGGTAAATGGACTCCAGTTTTATGTAGCCAACATTATAGGATGTTTTGTATTTAGTCATCACTACATAATTTTTATGAAAATACAGTTATCAAGTTTTTGAGAATTTTTAAAGACTTGATTTATTTGTCTTGTGCTTATGGAATTATTTAAGATTGACATGTGGGAGCATAGTAAAGTTTTTGAAAAATCACAAAATGTTGGACTACTCCAGAAGCCTTCCTCAGTATGGAAGAGTGTGTTTTTTTTTTTTTTTTTTTTTTTAGCACTCTTCAAACTCTAGTCATACGCTAACATAGACAGCAGAAACAGCTGAAAATTGTTCTTCTCCCACATGTCAACAAAATAAAAATCAAATAATAAATAAAGAGTATCTTCATCATCATTTTTTTATGTAATATAAGGAGCATACATGAGTATCTATTTATCTATCTATGATTAATATGAGTGAAAAGCTAATTGCTGTTACTCTTGAGGGGGTATCAGCAATTTACTGTTTATATTTTTTCTTATTGATATGTTCCGGATAGGGATATATTTGGTTGAAGTAGCTAAGTGGTTTAGGCTACTGTAACCGAGTAGAACAATCTAGCAGGTAGCAGTAATGGAACTGGTACTCGTCACAGTCAATGGGTGTAGGCAATAGGCATAGACCAATAGGATAGCCAATGGCATCATCCAATGAGTGTCATCTCTATACCTCTACATCAGCCTGTACTTATGGCTGACACCAGCCAATCATATTTCTGTGAGAGGGAACACAGGTGTATCCATATTCATCACATCACTTATATATATATATATTTTCTGTAGTTCCTTGCCAACAGCAAGCAGAAATATTTCGCCTCCCGATGATGGCCATTTAAATTTAAAACTAGTCGAGGAATCTAAATGGAATAATAATAATAATAAAAAAACGAAAGAATATTAATCTACAACCCAGTGTGTCTAATGATTTCAATTTTTTAATTTTTAATTTTCTTATTGTTCAAAATATATATATATATATATATATATATATATATATATATATAATAAATGCCATCCCAAATTTCCAGGAACCAGTTCTATAAAGACAGGAACCTATTCTGCTTATTTTTCTTTTCAATCTGAGAATGGAAACAAAACTCTTCATAGTATCAAAAACAATTCAGCCATTTTTATAATTTAACAGAAAACATTTATTAAGATATTTCTAGATTGAAATTCTCTTTTCATAATATTTCTGTTCTGAGGTATGATGCTTTTTGGCTCTAGTGTCATCATCTGTGTTTTGGTTTCTTAACCATATTCAAACTGAATCAGAGCAATCCAAAGGATGCTATGGAAGACCTATCAAATGTATGACTAGAAGATTTACCACATTTTTAACTTTAAGATGATTTCTTTTGTCAGAAAAATTAGGCTCATCACAGAAAAACCCTCTATCAGCCTCTGCAGATCTTATAGCAATTGTATTATAATTATATTTTTATCTCTTTGTATAGTTTTGGGTATAACATGTTTATGGTAATTTCTCGTTATGTTTTCAACTTAATTATGGAAATCAATAATAGAAATGTTGAGTGGGGAGTGTGTCTATTAGAGTATCACTAGGTGTGAGTGTAGAGGAACTAACGTTTTACCTTGACCATCATATAAGACTATTTTCATATAATTCAACAACCATTTCACTTAGCTCTTATAATTTTAAGAATCACTTTGTGCAAACCAGCAGGATGCCACCACTGTGTGTGTGTGTGTATATATATATATATATATATATATATATATATATATATATATATATATAAAATAGTGGATACTCTATACGAACTCTGAAAGTTTATTTACTAATTTTTTTTTTTTCTCTCTCCATTTGGAAAAGATAGGTTCACCTCTCATCTTATACACACTCCTCCCTGGTCTTTTGAACAGGAGTAGAGGTTTATTCCTTGTTTCCTGTTTAGGATTAGATTTCTAATTTCTTTTTCTTCTCTTTCACTTCTGGTGGCCCCCTTGTGTCTTGGTGGCATTATCACCTTCCTCGGGGTGTTTCCTCTTACTCTGTAACCCTCTACCTTGATTGGTACTTGGGTCTTGTACAGGGTGAGCATAACTGTAATATAAATATATATATATATATATATATATATATATATAAAATCCTGGGTATTATGATGAACTGTATCCAGCAGCAAAACTTCTGATTGGGAGGTTTTGTGGAGCATAGTACCGCCCCTTAATTGCTATTGTTCCCAGGTACACCCTGACCTGGGGTGGTAGCACCTATGGGAAAATAGTGAAACCCCCTAACTGGGGTCAAAAATTGAAAGTATAGATTTAAAAAAAAAACATTTACCGGCATGAATGTTTTAGAATGGTATAGCATGTCCAATCAAATGATGGTTTCCATATGTGAATACAGGTTCAATTTCTGTTAAAGAATGCATATTTTTTACCAAATTTCTCAAACATTCAAGCCGGTAAATGTAATTAATACTGTTTACTTAAAAACAGAGCATTTACTAAAATAAATTGTATCTATAAAAATAACATAAACAGAAAAAAAAATATATGAAGAAATATACTCTTAAGATGTGCTATATTTATGGGATAAAGTGCTCAATATCAGAGATAGAGCATGTGTAAATATAAAAGTGAACATTGAAGTCAACACTTAGAGGTGACAGGCTGTTTCATGCTAGACGCAATCATCAGTTGATGAGACTTGTGGACTGACGATTGTGTCTAGCATGAAACAGCCTGTCACCCTAAGTGTTGACTTCAATGTTCACTTTTATATATATATATATATATATATATATTTTCTTTATTATAAGATATTACATTCGAACATATGTAAACCGCTACATCAATGCATCCATCTTTCAATGCCTATCATAGCATCTCATCATCAATGGTAACTTATATATATATTATATATATATATATATATATATATATATAATATTGTTTCTTGCATGCATCTTGATTTTGTGTAAATGCAACCAGTAATTCCCTCTCCCCCATCAAAAAAAAAAAAAAAAAGAAGATATTAAAAACTAGGATGAAGATGAATTTTAAATGATACTTTACTTTCCATTATATTTAAATATATCAAGTCAGTTTTTGTATTTTCTGACAATAATTTGAATAGTCTCTGCTTTTTGGCTTTTACTTGTTTCCAAATGACCAGAAGCCAGTGAGAGTCCATATAAAATAGTATGGCTTTGAATTCTGAATCTCGAGACAGACCCACATTCTTTGAGTTGCAAGATTGGTGCAGTACTATCTTCTTTAACTCGGTTCCATGTCATTTAATCCTGTGCTATTGTTATTGTTCCTTATCTGGAATGGAACTGTTGAAAATGAATTTACGCAGCTGGATATTTGTGTTACAAGCCATTTATTTATGTTTGTACAGTTCAGGATGTAGAAATGTTAGTCAAATCCTATAGCTTATTCAACACTGGAAATAAGGCATTTCGATGTGATGTAATGCTTAGCAGGCTTCTCTCACTAGATAAATTTCCTCACTGGGTGCTCCATATTTTCAGCCTTGTGCCACATATAAGCTTTGCTTAGTAAGTCACTATAACACTGGAAATAAACAAGTTCATCTCTATACAACGACTCCAACAAACAAAGCTTATGTCTATATCATGTTGAAATGCTGGTTCTCGTATGATTATTGAAGTTAAGCAATGTTGATTCTGGTCAGTATCTAAATGGGTGTCCACTTGGGAATATCAGGTGCAGTAAGCATAGATGTACATGTAGTATGGCCTATGTCATATCACGTTGAGACACCAGGTCTTGTATGATCACTGAAGTTAAGCAACGTCAAGCCTGGTCCAGTATCTAAATGGGTGACCATTTGAGAATACCAGGTGCTGTAAGCTTGGATGTGATTGTGGTGTAATGGATAATGGCTCGGAATTGGAAATTTGGGAGTTGAGTTCCAACTCCAGTCGTTATATTGACTTATGTACAAATACTCTGGCTTTAAATAACCTGCCAAAAGTTAATAAGCTGTAAAAAGACGAATCAATCAATCCAGTGAACAAAGCCTGTAGGACTTGGCGAGGACGATCATTCATTTAACTTCATGGAATAGCACTACATAATCACAAAGAACTTTAGCAAATAACAGAAACATCATCACTTGAGAACTTTCAATATCAGTAACAACTAAAATGGATAGCATATGTAACTTGAAGAGAAAATGATATAATCAAGATGTTTATGTTCAAGATGACTTCAAACAAAAGGTTAGGAAGGAAACTCCCATTAATACTGGAACGAGCAATAACAGTGGACTTGAGAAATCTATTTTTCTGAAAAATTGTTTCACGAGAAAGATTTTGTAAATTTCGACCAACAGAACTGGCTGCTCAGTCAATGAATGCTGAATGTTTCCTTATAAGGAATTGGCTAATATGACTTACTGTACTGAACTATGAAGAATCATTGTATTAAATATTAATTCGATAACAAAGTTTCTTTGCTGCTTTTATATGTTCAAATATTCCACACCTTGTAATTCAGTAGTTCTTAACCTGTGGTGCACATCGTGGGTAGGGCAATTTTGGAATTGAGAAGAGCCCTTTTTCTTTTTTTTTTGTGTACAACTTTTTTTGCTTTAGTGTCTTGACTCAGGAAATGATTCTTTTATTGCGTAGCAAATTAAAAACTAACTGAAAACTTGCTTCATGAAGTTTATTACAAAGTTAATAGTAAAAATCAATAGAAGTTGACAAATGCTTTTATTCGTAATATCTTGATAGAGACCGTAAATTTTGATATCAGATAAAATTTAGCATTTTGCACTTTTTAATATTAAATTTTTAAATTTCGGAATTTAAAAAAAAAATTAATTTACATTTAATTTTCTTTTTCACCCTAAGGGTGTGAGAAAGATTTTGGAATTTTGAAGGTTTCTCTCTCTCTCTCTCTCTCTCAATCTCATGTCCTTTCAGAACACAAGCCAATGCAGCTCTCCACAGCTTTCTTTTCATAACTGCTCTTGTGAAAAGATATGGGAGTGGTTTTTCATTGCCTTCTCAGTGGTTTTGTATTCAGAATTGTGCTTCTGGACTGATTGCCCTATGAAGTCTAGAGAATTCAGTCTACTTTGTTATTTTACCCATAGTTGGGCAAAGAAGAGTGGATTCATGCCTTTTCCCAATGGCATTAGTACAAAGCTTTGGCTTGCTGCTTCTGTTTCTCGCATCATTAACCATTACACCCAAATATCCCTTGAAGGGATACAAGCCTTAAGAAAAGGTTAAAAGCGATTACATTGTCTGTAATATATTGTAGATACTTCAGTAATTAACAAAAAAATGAAAATCTAATTTTTACTGCTAACCCTCTACCCCACCCCCGAAAAAAAAGAAGAAGAAAACTTGTATATGAGACCAAATGTTTTTGACCTTATTCTCGGTTATATTCTTTTTTTTTTTTTTCTTTTTTTGTTAGTATAATTTTGTGGTTGACTTATTTGCTGTGATATGGTAAATACACATAAAGACACTATTGCTTATTAATTTTCAACTGTGACTTAAAAAAAAATTGAAAAAATCAGGTTCGTTGTTTTCAGGAAGAGATAAGGCCGATATTCGATTTTTTAGGCCAATTGAAAAACTTTGTGTTCAACTTTGATTGTGTTTGTTGTTTTTGTTTGAAATTTAGTTTGCTCCAAACTGACGTCATTTTATTTTTGATTCAATATTTGTGAAATGAACTTATCACTCTTATTCATCGATAATAATGTCTGTTTCCTCTTTTATCTTCATCTCTACCATTTTTTTCTTTTTTTTTTTTGCTTATTTGTTTCCAGTATTTTCATTATTATTTTTCTGGTTGTCACCAGGTGACATTGTCTAATTTAACTGCCACCACTTTCTTTTTTTTTAATTAAAATAGTGTGATGTAAATTTTATTTGTGATGCTTTAAAGGATTTTTATTTTGGATGTGCAGATGGTGCAATGGATAACAGCTTGGAATTAGAAATCAGAAAGCTGAGTTCTAATTCCACTTGGGTTTGTTATATTCATTTACACACAAATACTCTTGGGAAAGATATAAATCTTCTCCATGCCAACTAAGTTTTAGGTAGTAGGACTTGTATAGACTGTAAAAAAAAAAAATCAATCATTTTTCTCTGTTGCTTCTTTTCAGCAATACGTTTCATTTATTTCCATGTAATCATTTAAATAATTTTTTTCCTATAATCTGAAGATGGTCAGAGATCAGGCAAATTGAAATCTCACAGGCACAAATTTAAAAATGTAAAAGTGAAGATAAAAGTTTAAACACCATTTTGTTTGCTTATCTTGTTTTTTAATTTTTTTTCTTTGTATAAAAAAATACGCACACACATGCACTCGCAGAGAACAGAAAAAAATCTCTTTTCACTAAAAAATCATTTTAAAAAAACAAAATGTTTTTCTATTATAGTTTTTCTTTTTTTTTTTTTTTCTATATATTTTCATTTTAAAAACCAAAAACCAAAATGTCTTGTCCTCATCTTGTGATTGAAGAGTTAATATCCCTAACTTGAAGAAAAAAAAAAATAATACGAAAATCCAGAAAAAAATAGAAAAAATCTTACTGTTTCATTTTTTGTTTGTTTTATCCATTTCTTAAATGTTGACTTTCTGCTTCATAAATATTGTTTCTCGCATTAAAATAATGATGGACGTGGGGCGTGGGTGAAACAATGGAAACCCCCCCCCCTCCAGTACTTCCACTAATCTTCTAATTTCCTGCATAAAATTGTTTCTCATGACAATGTGGTTAATAAAGAGAAGAAATAGCTGGATTAAAATGCAGGGTTATGAGATCTCATGCCTATTAAATTATTTTTTACTCTATTCATCATTGATGTCTTTTGATAAGTTTCTGTTTTTTTTATTTAATTATTTTTTTTTTTGCTGTTGTCGTCATATTTAGCTCAGGGTTTAAAAAAAAATAAAATGAGCACTAGGAAGGAAGTCCAATCTTTCTGCCAATTTTTTGTTGTTAATCACCACAAGTTTACATTTTAGATGAAATCTTTATATATTAAACATTTTTTTTTTTTTTTAGTTATAGGTCTGATACTTAACCCTCTTCCAGGCAGGTTATTTTGGAGTTATGAAAAGTAGGAGGGGGGTATTTTTTTTTTTACCTACCAATAAGATTCCATAGAGCTCCAAATAACGACTGAAATTCTTTGAAACTTTGCAAAATTATTCTTTTAACTTTAAATTTTCATTAGATCTGGAATTGGTGACATCATTGAACACAAGTGTGTGAAAAATTAATTAACCAAATGTTTCAATGCAAGAGCTTACTTTACAATGCAAAGAATTGTACTGGGTGCAGCAGAATTACCTCCCAGAAACACCTCCCATGTAATGGTAAGACATTAGTAGCAATGGTGTCCTCATCTAGCTAATATCTTACCATAATGTGGGAGGTATTTCCTCCACGCCCTGTACTTTGAAATATTTGTGAACTGACATCATAAAGTACCTACCTTGGAAGGCTAAAGTAAGAAATTCTAAAATTACAAAAATATACTGACATCAAATTATAAAACAAAAAGGGTATTTGCATATTAACCTATATTTTTTATTGATTTTAGAATAACTCAGCAAAGTCTTTTTTCATGACAGTCTATTTTTAGTATCATATATGGAGTTTGAAATCACTATTATGAACATAAAAGGGGCAGTATCAATTGAAAGTTGTGCACAGGCAAAATAAAAGCCCCTCCCCTCCTGCCTTGGATAGGGTTATAAAAAAAAAAAAAACACAACAAAGATAGTCTATGTAATTAATTAATCTAATATAAACAAATATTTAAAAATTAATAGGTTGGCTCAGATCATTCGGGATTTCTATATAGTTTTGAATCATTGCGGAAGGCAGCATTTGTGTAATGTCGGCTAATAAACAAAAATTTAAAAGTCTGTTTTCATGTTGTCCAGAGAAAATTAATTTCTGGTGAATAAAATGTAAAATGAGACAAAAATGTTTTGAAAATGATGTGTCTATATTCATTTATTTTAATTTTTTTTAAATGCCTGTATGTTTTAATCTGACATTTTTATTACTCCAAATGTTATTTTTAGTGGATAGCCTTATTTGAGTAAACACTCTGTTTTATTTTTAACCATATTTATTCCATTTACACTATTTACATTGTTTGGACTGTTGTCTTCATCTTTGTCATATTCCTGACGTTTCAGTCAGTGTACCCTGTGGCCTTCTTCAGCTGATATATGCTGGGAATTCAGACATTATGAATATAACCATAAAGCTGAGGACCACAATGTAAATATTTACAATACCTCATCTCAGAAATATGGATGCAGTATTTATTTCATCGACTGGACTGCACACACAAGACAATTTAAGAGCGAGTGTGCCTTAAAGGCAAATAGAACTATGCTTGATTGTGAAGCTCTTCATGGCTGAGTAGTTAAAGCATGCCATATAAGATTGCTAAAGGGGATGCAAGTTCAGATCCTACTAGAGACAAAATAAAAACTGTCTAAGATAAAACAGAGTGTCTTTTCATTTATGGGTATTCACTAAAAATAATGTATGAAGTAATAAAAATAAAATGCCTGCATGTTAAAATTTTCAGCTCATATTTAATCATCTCTACAGTTAAGTATAAAGTAATAAAGTAGACTGATGTCTTTAGCCTTGGTTGGCAACATGTCTGGAAAGGCAACTCTGATTTCAAAACTGCAGTGGAATTTGCTCCCTGCTCTCTCTCTATATTCTGTGACTTCTGTTAGTCTATCAATCACACCCTCTAGAATAGCCATTGACTGATCAAAACCAAATTTTAGAGAGAAGTAGAAACAGGTAAGGAGGTACAAAGTATAATTGGTTTTGCTAAGGTGCATAGCTTAATACAATAAATTTTCATTAATATCTTTTGAAAGATTAAAAGTTCTATTATTTAACATACAAAATAAGTTCACCACATCGTCATCCTCCTTTCTCCCAATACCAATGGTCAACCCTACTTGAGAACCGTGACGCCTGGCGTCTCACCACCAACCATGCTGTCTCCTTCTTTGAAAATATCCACAGGGCCGCTCTCAGGGACAAGAGCTAGAATCGGAAGTACTGCAGGCCATACTTTCAGCTGTAACTACTGCGACCAAGTACGCCGGTCTAGCATCGGGCTTATCAGTCACAAACGTGCCTGCAAGCGACGTGTACAGACTCTCTCATGATCTTCGTTTTGCGAAACCAAACCATGATGATTGGAATACGAAAGAAATGAGGATGAGTCGACCCTGTGTGCGTGGCAGGGTCTATTTAGCGGTGAAGGTCTGAATTGGTGGAAATAATGAATGTGGCTCATTTGAAAAATTGCTATAGCAATAGTGATAGAGTAGTAACGTTTCGTTTGTGGGAAAGTGGTTGCAGGGTGGAAAATAAGGCCACGTAAATACTTTTGAAAATGCCTTTGACAAGGTGTAGCGCAAAGGTTTGCTACACAAGCTTTCCAGCTAAGGAATCACTGGAAGGGTATTCTCGATTATAAGATCCTTCCTAACAGGCAGATCCCTGAAGATAGTTATTAACGGTCAATCCACCGATGCCCTGGCGGTCAACGCAGGCATACCACAGGGGTCACTTCTCGAACCAACCCTCTTTCTGAGTTACATAAATTATCTGTCTAAGAATATATTCAGATCATTTGTAAACATTTATGCCGATGATACATGGTTGCGCCTCCAAAACACTTGACGATCAGAAATTGGCAGCTGACCTCTTTTCCAATCTAGCATTAACTTCTTAGTGGGGACAGAACTTGCTGGTTACATTCAATGCCTCGGAAACCATACTAGTTATGTCCTATCACCGCCGTTCGGACCACGAGCTACCGCCAGTCACGATGAACGGCTGTCCCCTTGAAGAGGCACCGTGCCTTGGGGGAAAATTGGACCTGAAACTCACGCCTGACCACAAGTGGAACAAGCACCATCCATCGCTAAAGTTACAGGTAAAATGGTCGGTTCCTTGTGTCACTCCAGTAAGTACCTGACCCCCTCATGCTATCCTCTACCTTTACAAAAGCCAGATCAGACCTAAAATGGAGTACTGTTGCCATATTTAGAAGGGAGCTACTCAGACCTCATTTTCTAGTCTTGTCAGCGTTTTTGAGTCCTTATAGGTGATGAATTATTTTCCATCATCCAACGTCTCTCTTACAGGCTGGGTGTGAAGAATCTCTCACTCTATCGCTACTTTCATGGAAAGTTCTCCGAAGAACTACATTCCTTGGTTCCACCAGGTCTAACCTCCGCGGCTAGGACCCGCCATACCACTTACATTGTAGCGAACTACCTGCATTCCGTCCGTATTCCATCGGCGAGAAAGCTTTTGTCAAGGCTGGGTTCTGAGGATTAGGCAACTCCAGCCCCGATGAGACATTGGATCAAAAGGGTGTTATGCAAACTAAGGTGGTGGTTCTGTAATAGTATTGGGTGTTTTCTGCTATACCCAGATCTTGTTGCAGACGGGTGTGACATCCATAGATCATACTGTACACCTTTCTATTCAATAAATTTTCTGGTAGGGATAGTCTATTCTAGTAAGGTAACGCAATTTCCCTCAGCGCGTGTGTGACACGAAACTGATTTCAGGTATTTTATTGGACCCCGCTTTCGCCAGATTTACACCCCATCAAGCATGTATGCAATATATTGCAGATATCACTAAATTCCGTGCAACCAAGCCTAAAAAAAGCGCAAAACTTAGACAACCCTGGAAGGTGCCTGCATAGTTATCCACACAAAAGAGTTCAACATCGCAATGATCTATGCAGTGTTACGTATCCGCCGTTATTTAGGAGGAGCTGTATCTTATAAGGACGGTGTGTTTTAATAATTTATGCATTCAAGAAAGTGCTGAAAAGTTCTTGGCCTTACTCATTTCCCAAAATTTGATCAAACATCAGAATTCATTTTAATAATTTTTCTTGTAAGGACATACTAGAATATATATATATATATATATATATATATATATATATATATATATATATATATATGAAAAGAGTGTGTATATAAATATATAAATATATATACGGAATTTATTATATATATTATTTATATATTATATATTCGCGGTACTTATTGGAAAGCGCTGAATATCAATGATAGAGTTAACATATTTAGTTGGATTGATGTGAGTTTGTGACTCTGGTTTCACGCTTCTGCGTTTGTCTGACGATCGCAGAAGTTTGAAACCCGGGGACAAACTCACATCAATCCAACTAAAATATATATATATATATATATATATATATATATATATATATATATATATAATCATCCACAGACAGGCTGTTTCGCTTAGGAAGAGCGATGCATTAAAGCAGCAGCAGCAGCCGTTAAAAATTCCCTTTTCTCCATAGTGTTCGAACGAGAGCATAAATAGTCATCCACAGCCTGTTTCGTTATATCACAGTTTATCAGTGTGACTAGACCTCCGGTTACTTCAAGTTCGAATCGAAACTCGAGTGATGTGACATCAGTCAGAGACTCTTACCCTTAGGCTATCGGCGCACGACAGCCAAAGGAAATTTTAACGCATTATATACGTGCTACATAAACGCAATACCAGCTACTATAGCGCTCAATTCTTACGAAAACGATGCATTAAAGCAGCAGCAGCAGCAGCCCTTAAAAATTCCCTTTTCTTCACATTGCTCAATCAGCGAATGAAAGCACACACACACACACACACGCACACACACACACACATATATATGTAGCGAGAGAGAGAGAAGGAGAGAGAGAGAGATCAAAACCCAGAGGCGACAAAAATGAAATTTGGGTAGAGGAAGGGAAGAAGGCGTGGAAAATTTAACACTCACAGGACATACTGAAAGCAAGAGGAGGAACAGCGAGTAACCTACTTAACATATTTGTTGTGAATGGATGACAGCACAAGGACAAAAGGTATATAGTAAATAGTAACTGTAATAGTAATATTAGCTGTTTCCCTTTAAGGAAACATTCAGTAGACAGTTCTACCATCGGTTGAAATTTATAAGATATTTTCCTTAAAACAATTTTTCAGAAAATATGTTTCTCAAAATCAAGAGCAGTTATTGCTCTTTTCAATACTGGCGGGGGTTTTCCTTCCTAACCTTTAAAGGAGAGTGAAACGTCAGCATCTTGATTATGTTATTATTTTCTCTTCGAATTACATATGATATCCATTTTAGCAGTTGCCGCTGTTATTGGAAGTCTTTAAGTGATGTGGTTTCTGCTATTTACCACAATTCTTTGTTTGTGATTCTGTCACATTAGTCCCAGAAGTTCGAAAAAAGATGTTCCTCACTATGTCCTATAGTCTTCATTTGTACGAAGCCATTTTAAATCGTGGATCTGAGAAAGCAGTTGTATATGACAGTTTAAATATTTCTAAACGAGTTTGGCACCATGCATGGCATCCATATGAAAGTTTCGATCTGACGAGACTGTAGTGATAGAGAAATAAATAAATGCAAATATATAATGAAAACTAAAATTTTTCTAGATATGTAGATAACCAAATGGAAAATCAACGAAAACTAGAATCGATAAATAAATTTTGTCCATTCTCCGATGCTGCGCTTATTGTAACATACCCAGAGACTAAATATGACAAGCGACTTTAGACGGTTACCTCGTTCTGATATATTTAAAAACATGCACGCTTTCATTCTCCACCTTTTTAACGAGCCGCTGGTGTATTTGGAAACAGACATACCTTCCTTCACCCACATTTTCAAGCAGGCGGATACTACATTTGGATACACACATACGCACATATACGTATATAATTACATACTACCCCTCATTCTCTTCGGGATGCGTTCACAAAACACTACCACAATAATACTATTTAAGGACAGTTTCTAGGTTAATATTTTGTTTTTGTTAAAAGGTAGAAAAAGAAATACATCGAGCAAACAAAGACAAGAAACTGTGGAAAGCAATGATCGCTTACGTCCTGGAATGACCTGACCAAAAACAAAAACAAAAAAATAAAATAAAAATAAAAATAGAAAGAAAGAAAGAAAGAAAAAGAAAGAAGTGGCTGCTCAGGAAAACTTTTAGTACATGAGATACTGACCAAATTAAAATAGTAGATATGAGGAGCGAAGACGGAGATAAACTGCAAGACAGTCAAACACCAAATGACAAAAATGGTTTCTGTGTCGGAGGATTCGCGCATCCTTCCGTTTAATAAATTAAACCTTTGAAAAATAAGTATTTAGCATTTTTCAACCAATGGAAATCCTTGTCCTAGACAGTATTACCTGGAATTATTTTGCAGTGTGCAGGCGCTAGCTTATATAACTTCTAGACGTTTACAAGTCCTATATATCTATATATATAACACTGACTATGTGTGTGTGTGTGTTCGCGAACTACTCGAGAACCATAAGGCATATTTCCACCAAATTTGGAACATAGATTGTACCCGATACTGAGTGTGTCTGGGCAAAAAAAAAAAATAGTCATTTTTTCAAAAATCAATAACCGATAATCGATAAATACAATGTTTAAATGGGAATTTCCATTAGTTTGGTTGTTTTTAAACTTTCAGACTTGAAGTCTAAACCCTAAGTCCGATTTTAATGAAACTTGATAAGTGTATGCAACTGACTGTCACACTTATTATACGCTATATTGATTTTCGTTTCTCTTGACACTGGGACCCCCAGGATGCCCCAAAGGAACCCAAAAAAATTCAAGTTGCTTCGATTTTGATGAAATTTTGTATGTTTGTTAGGCTCTTACAATGAGATAGAAATCGGTTGTCAGATTTTTAAAATACATGAGCCCCCCGGGATGATCCTATAAACGCCTTGATGCCTCAATTGCTTTTCAAGTGTATTTTGTAGCAGTATTCCCAAATTTCAACGAAAATTTCAGTACATATTGAGATTATATCGAGTAACTGAAGTAGTCACTTGGAATTCACTGAAAATCAACACTGGGACCCCCACGAGTTAGGGGACCAGCAGGGAACCCCGAAAATTTCAATTAAGTCTACAGTCTTGGCCATAAAGTCGATTAAATAGAAAATTTAAAAAGATGTGCTTTATTATTTTAATTATTATTAGTCTTAAACTTGTCCTTTGACTTGAAATTTGGGACCCCTATGGTGAATCAAAGGAACCCCCAAATTTTCAAATTGCTTCGATTTCGACGGAATTTTACATGTATGTTACAATCTTAAAATGAATCAAAAACAATTATCAGATTTTGAAAACTACATAAGGGCCCCCAAGATGACCCATGAACACCTTGCTGCCCCATTAGTCTTTCAGTTGTAGTGGTTAGCAGATCAATCAACTCAAAATCAAAACTGACACCCCATGTGTCATAAATACATTATGAAAAATAGTTTTTCCCATGGATTTCCCGTTTTGGTACTGAAGTAGCTTAGTTTGCATTAACTTGACGGCAAAAATTATATTCTTACTTAAGAAAAAAAAAAAAGAATAAGTGCAAACGAAAGTGTGCACCGATGAGAGAAGTGCACGTAGGTATAAGACGCGTGTGCGAGATCGATCAAGATGTGTAGTGTGTACAATTAATTTTGCTCCACGTGCAATGATCGTTCGAGTTATGTAGTGCGTACTATCGATTTTGCTTCACGTGTACTGTTCATTAGTGTTATGTGATGAAATAAATCTCATTCGCATCAAAGTTGTCATCCAGTAAAAAGGTAGGCTGCCTTCATGCATGTATATTTTGAATTTTTGATACTTTATAAATTTGTGAAATATTATTAAAAAAGTTTAAGCGTAAATGCCAATTTTTAATTATGTATTTATCATCTTCTAATCAGCGTTTAAATAATGCTTACTAACTCATATATTTGGAAACTTGAGCCCTAAAATTTTGACAGTTTTATTGTGAAAAATGCACTTATAATAATGTAATGACCCTCTTTCGATTCATTTATAATTATGCTAAACGTAGCGTGTACGTTTTAACGTTCATAGTGAATAGGTTTCTAGCTGCACGTTAATTTTAATTTTTATCACTAGAACGTTTTTTTGGTAGTTTATTTTTAGATAAATCCTAACTTTACGAGCTTGCTTATAATTGTTTACCACGGGAACGTGGTCTCATTTATAAACTTGCATTTAATTTATTGTGGTTATATTTCCATTAATGTGTATAATATTCTTGCTTTTTAATTGATTACTTCATTGATATTCAAAAAGCTTAGCCAAACCCCTCCAACTACAGCCTGACAGTAGTGCCAAGAAAGCGAAATCTTTCACTTAGACGTGCTACTACTACAGCCAAACGCATGAAAGCACGGAGAAGAAACGCTTCGCAACAATAAACTCAAATTAGACGGACACAAAATGTTATTCGTACAGCTAATGCAAGGTCAGCAGAAACTAATGAGCAATGCTGCTAGTTTAATATAAAGTTTAAACTAAATTTGGCATTAAATGACCTACAGTGGTTGATATGCCATAAAACCTAACCAACCAACCAATGGGTCGAGTTTCTGCCGACAATAAAAATCATACTTCGTGATCCCTTTGAAGAGTATATAAGTCAAATCTCTAGACCAGACAAGCAGTAAGGAGAAGGAGCAACAAAATAATGCAACAGATTTACGACATCACGGCTTAAAAGAAATTCCCTCAATCCTTCACCCGTCTTCTTCACGTAACACTCATTTACCCGTCTTCGTTACGTGACACTTACACTCTTTCTGACCAAGCTACGTGACATTTACACTTTCCTCCTCACTTTCTCTCTTGCCTCTTTTTTATACATACACGAGAAGAAATCACATTTCTTTTCATCTTAGCAAACAACTACAAACAAGAAATGTAAGAACTTTAACATTCATACACGCTTAGAAAAATTCTACTTGTAAAAACACGAAAATAAAAATATTTTATATTTTTATATTTAAACATTTTTCTCGCATTTTTCTTTGTTGTGTGTTATTTCAAATCCCAAACAGATACTTTCATAATATGATGACATAAAAAAAAATGAAAAAGTGTCTATTTAATATCTATTTGTTAAATCCAGTGCTGTCAACATTTGTACACACCTAAAAATGGAATATACCTAATCCGGAAAAATGAATATTTCATAAAGCTTTATTTAGCAAACAGTTGTTAAAACAATCCGGCTTCCAAAGCCGTTCGGTTTTTGTTTGACAACCAAATTCATATTTTTTTTCTTTTTGTCGTTCATTTTCTCTTCAGTGTTATTTATCTTTATTTCTTACAAAAGTCTGCTTCGGTTTTCTGAGTTTTGCTTCTTTTATCTTTCCGATTTTTTGACTTTTTTCTTTTCCTTTATTTCCAGTTGGACATGAGGCTTCAGTAGAAATCGTTTGAAGAAATCTTCATAGTGGAAAAGCAAAGTACTTCTCGCTTTTCGAACATTTAATATCCCAGTCACATCGAGATGAGCACATTTGTGCCAGTGCGCAGGATTCAGTCTTGCATAGAAGCTCGTACCCAACTAACCACTCATTTGTAGAATCTATTCAAAGGAGTTTGTTTTTAAAATTTTGTCTGTTTCAGTTTTTCAGTATTAAAAACTATATAAATGCATGCGTATTTTTTTTTATTCAATTCATTTTTCTGTATTTCGAATAAAAGAGTGAATGGCGGAGCTGTTAAGCTTTCTTTTCTTTTTTTTGCATTGGCAAAGCAATTCACGATTTCTGTGTTAACTGTGCCAAATATTTCTCAGTTTGAGTTGACATTTGTGATCTGTGCAATTCGTAAATTTTTTTTTGGATGGAGATCGCTTATTTTTTTCCCTTGTTATCATATTTTAAATCAATACAAAAAGTAAAGTTATTTAAAATTTTACAAGCATTTTCTCCGATTTCTACGCTTAATAAATTTTTTCTCCATAAAACTGGGAAAATATCCCGTCAACATTTTCAAATTTGAGAAATAGCGTTTCTATGTAAAGGGGAGGCAACCAGGGTGTAAATCGTAGACCATTATTAAGCGTTTTAAAAAGAAGCACCCGAATTGTAAAAATAATTAAAAAAAATGATCATATTTCAAATTTCTCATTCGTATTGCTTCTTTATTAGATATTATAGTAGAAGCATTTATAATTTTTTTATTTAAAAAAAAAAAACAAAACAAAAAAAACTATTATCTGAAATATATATATATATATATATTTGTGTTGGGATTTCTAATTCGATGTGTTTTATTTTTTACGTGAATTGTGCATGCGGTTAAAGGGCGATAACCGCGACTGTACTTGGTATGACAGAGTCAACAGCACCGATGGTGTCCGGCTACTACTGGGTATAATTACAATATTAGACTTTACTTTGCGTAACGATAGTTGTTTACTGGGCAAAAGAGCTTTCTTTGCTCGTTATTCTGATCATTGATCATGATTAAATTAATCTTTTGAGGAACTGCTTAGTTTACAATAAAATATTCATTTGATTCAAATGAATTAATAATGTTTCCCGTGAGTTTTTAACTTAAAATATTCTGTTTGAATGAATCAGCTATTTTTGGCCATTCGAGTTTGATTTAAAAAATGGTGTTTGAAATTTTTTGCTGATAAAAGGTATACATTTTACACTTTTATATTATGAAGCAAGTATTTAAATGTTTGGCTAAATATGTCTAATGTCACTGCTACAGTTTTTTTCCTAACACATAGACACTGAAAAGAAGTTTCTTTGATTTTTAGTGACTTGTGCCAAACATTTTCTTTTTAATTATTGATAAAATTATGTTCAGTGTTAACATGAATTCATATTATAGTTGTTTTTTGTTTGTTTGTTGTTGCTTTTCTTTTCTGTGTTGTATGATTCATTCAAGCAGTTAAGGAATTTCTTGTATTTTTAATATTTCATTAAACAGTTTACTCGAACACTTTCTCCACATTGTGATCTGTCCTCTAGAGGACACAGTGTAACCAGTGTCGCCTCTTCTCTTCGGCATGCACATATAATATCCAGTTTATTCCGATGGACCTGAAAGAGAACGAAGAGATAATTTTAAAACAAAAAACGAATTGCAGGGCGGAAATAAATTCGTTCTCTTTGTTTGGGAGAGGAAAAAAAAAGGATCTGAAATCAAAATTCAAACAAAACTCAAAAAGCGAATATTTATTTTACGAAGGTTTCCTGTTCTTCAAAACAACTTCAACTTGAAGTTACATTTACTTTTTTTTAATTTTTTTTATTTTTTATTTAGATGAAGCACTGCCAACGATGTTATGCACTATTTCAAGTTAGATCTCTTTCTGATTCACTCTACATCAAAATCTGTCGGCCGGATATGAATGCCACAGTAGATATCGCATCCAGCCCACGAAACAAATAAAATAATGTAAACATCGGTTAAAGAGTCAATCACATGCGTTACCGATAAAATAAAAACACGATAAAAGTGTTGATTCATGTACCTACCCTGAATGCTTAAAAGGACTCGCTCGACGACCCTAAGTGTAGTTCAGAGCCTGACGTAAGCTGAAGACAAAAATTTATTCCTTCTGCAAATGTTGAATTCAGTTTCTTCGAAAGTTCTCAACCTCAACTTCATTCCAATAGAACCCGTTGCTACACACCTTAATTTTCATTGCCACTTGTTTTGTTAGTAGTTACAGATCGAAGTCTACACGCGTGCAGAAGCCACAGGTATCATTATATCTCGAGAGCCTTTTTATTTTCAAAATGAGGCTATATTACGAAATAAGATTGTTCCTGTCTAAGGGACGTAACTCTACATATTTAATAAACGAACTAGGATTGTTCCACTGGGCGGAAAGATAAGTTATATGAGACTGGCCACTGAAAAGTTAATTCAACACAAAGACGACACGAGACATGGTAAACTTAACAACTGTTTAATTCAAACTGCCGCTGGATCCATTTTGCTCCCAGCATTCTCTAGTACTTACAATCATCACAATAACCAACATTATTGAGGTTGCTATAAACATCCCTCTTCCTAAAGTAATTTTATTTTCTTTATTAATTTGTCTAACTTTTCCAAATTATAAATAAAATAATCACAAATCAAAGTTTGTTTTATTTACAGTTCAAAGGTGATAACTCACTCACTTTGTGAAATTAAACGGATATTTGTGAGTTTATATTGTTTCGGAAAGCCTACGGCCATCCATATATAATGTAAAACTGAGAAGCAAAAAAGAACAAGTTCTTAGCGAAACTTTTTATTCATTACCTCAGTAATCCTATTTTACAGTGGTAACTGTTCTTACCGTCTGAATTAGGAAAGCCCCATGGCCGACAGAAGATCCGATCTACCCACAAAAACTCATTTTTTAAAAATTTGCCCTTGATCGGTTTCAACACTGACGACTTAAATAAAGAATTTTTAAAAAGCCAGTGACTCCTGTTTACATGCCGTTTTTTTTTTTTTAATATAAGAAAAATTTGCATCTTAAATCCAGTATGGAGGCGTGGATCTGGCAAAATAGAATCGGCGAGCCAAATACAAATTCCGGCTGAAGGTCATTTGTTTTCACCTCGCATTAACACACTTGAGAAAGACACGAATCAATATCTCCACACTGTGCAGCTGTTGGCACCATGTAATTCATTTCATACGACTTGAAGAGAAGATGGGCGTCCAATACCAATTCAAACTCCACGAAGTTCATCGTAGTTACTCTGGCGTTCATGGGTTAATTTAATTTGTTTGTACGACATACGAAAGCAGGGACTTACTTTTGCGTATTAAGACTGACTAGAACGGACTATTCAGCTGACGTCAGGATTGGTCGCGTAAGAATATATACTGTGATGCGGCATCAGCCTGTAATTGATATTTTCTGTGTCGGCACTGAAGGACATCTGGCATTGGAATGGTCGCTGTTTCTGGCAGGGCAAACCCAACAACACCCATCGTACAGATAAGTAACCCTTGAAGAATGTACGGGATCGTATAATGATAAGAATCCTGCAAAAGAAAGACAATGAAATGTAAACCTTATTTCTTTATGAAACGAAATTTCTCGAAATTATTTTTTCTTCATATAGTGGCTAATATTTGCTTACCATGAGATTTTTATTAAGGAAAGTTTCACAGGATATTTCTCAATTTCATTCATGAAGACATATATTGTCATGCCAGTCAAAAACATGCATAATATTCAGCGTAAGTGAGTGCATGGGTTAATGCCTTTACGGACTCAAGAATTTGAAACCGTTTTTTTTTTGAAAGAAAGCAAGAAGAAAGGACAAAACATAAACTACAAGAAGACAGAATGAATTGTTATCAACAAAAGGATGCGCCCAGGTCAGGGATACTATAATCAAGCAGGTACAGAAATTTAAATATCTGGAAAGTGTTCTAATAGAAGACAGGACATAATGTGTAACTTTCTAATTTAAGAACATATCAGCACTTGCTGGGTCAATTAATATAGACCCAAAGCCTTATATGACAAAACAACAATGAATACATAGACAGAGATCCGGTTTATACTAGAATAAAAAAAAAACAGACATAGGTCTGGTTTGTACAAGAGTCAAAAAGGTAAACCTATATTAGGTTGACACGAGAGTTTAAAAAATTAGACTATGGTCCAGTTAATACGAGAGCAAAAATGTAGATATAGGTCGGGTTACACCGGAATCAAAAAGGGAGACATAGGTCGTGTTTACGCCGGAATTAAAAAGTGAGCCATAGGTCGGTTTTACGGGAGTTAAAATATATACTGGTTCGTTTTATACGAGAAGCAAAAAGAAAGATATAGATTAAAAAATGTAGACATGTCGTCTCAATTATCCAGCCCGAAGATAGTTCCTTTTCGAGGTGTATGTGTCTTACCTATTTGAAGAGTTGCGGTCAGGGTATTCAAAGCTCCGTCGACAGAGTCACTTTCTCAAGAGAAATGGCTCAAGTATCTTTTTGTCAAGAATTTTGATGTTGAAATTTGTTTTATTAAATTCACATGTATAAGAAAATAAGTGTTCGTTATTAAATGAAATATTTCATTCATTTCAATTTAGCCTGATGGACAATATTCTTCTTGTTCTCCTTCTCCTCTTCCTCCTCCTTCTCCTCCTTCTTCATTGGATATTTTTTGAACGCACCTCGTATATTTATGCAACCATATATATGACATTTTGCACTACATTTCGCCATCTTTGAAGAAGGTTCATAATTTCATCTTACCATAACTTGCCATATTTTGGTTGGTTGGTTAGTTTGGTTGGTTGGTTGGTTTGGTTTAGCGGTACATCAACACATCTATGGGTTATTTAATACCAAAATCTAAATATTTTTAACGCAATTGCATGCCTTCAATTACAGATAAAATGCATTTTTGGTCATTTAACTATAAATAGGTTTCGTTGGATATTTTCTTTTATAGAAAATGTATTGCTAGTATTTTTACTTTAAAAATGTATTTTTATACTTTCATAGTGTTTTTTTTTTTGGGGGGGTTCACAATTTGCCTATAGCTGGGACCCCCCCCAAATAGGTGCTACCACCCAGGTCAGTGTGGACCTGGGAACAGTAGTAATTAAAAGGTGGATCCACGCTCCTCAAAACTTCCAATTCTCCCGATTAGTCTTTGTTTCCGGATGTAGTTTATCATCATACCCAGGACTGCCATGTTTTGGGATAAATAACGAGTCTCAGTTGTTTTTACAGGCCTCCTGAGAATTGAAGTTTTGCCATTAACAGAATTTTCCATAGATCAAATAAATGACTACTTTGCTTATGGTCAGACATCTCAACCAAGCTGTAACAATTTCAGCTGGGTTTGCAAAGAGATATGATGTGTGGCATTTTCCTGATTGAAGACGACACCCTTCCGACTGGCCCATTCTGGACGCCTTTCATTGATTGTTGCCTTTAATCGCTACAACTGAAAGGGTTTTCTTATTTTTCTATGTGCTGTGTCCCTTCAGGACCTGGGTAATCATGGCTCTCCACAATTTTCTGTCGTTTGTAACTCTTAGCAAAGTTTGTCGTTCCTTATCTCTGTCATGTCAACCATTTACACAAACTCATTAGGTAGGTTATATGTTGCTTTCATCTGTCCCTCGTGCCTTCAATATGTCCTGTGTGTGTTAATTTTCTAAGCCTTCTTTCCTCGTTATGTTCCTTAGAAATTTCAACTACCGCTTTCTGATTCTAAGTATAAGTGTTCCTTGTTTAAACTTACCCCTAAAAATCGTCGTTGTTCACATGATATTTTCATCATCCTTCTGTATAACCTCATTTCTGTTGCCCTAAGTTTCTTCTTCATCTGTGATGAGATTGTCCAGCATTCACTAGAAGGACTGATATTACATAATAGTTCAGTGCAATTTTATTTGATTCCAACGAAATTTTCCTGTTTTTGGAAGGCGTATTTCGCTATCCCAATACGCCTTCTGATTTCGGTGTCGGATTTTCCGTCCCCTGTTAAAATACTTCCTAGGTATTTAAATTTTTGTCTTCCTTTGATTTTTGTACTTCGAATTCGTAGTTCGCATCTTGAGCTGTTCCTTTTACTGACAACCATACATTCCGTCTTGATGTTTAGTTCTTTCTTCTCTCTTTCCTTAATTACCTTCTGTAGGAGTTTCCTTTCTGTGTCTGCTATTAACACTGAGTCATTTGCATATCTAACGTTGTTAAGATTGTGGCCGCAAACAACAAATCCTGGTAGGACTTCTAATTCTCTCAGAATCGCCTCACTGTAAAAGCTGAATAAGTCCGGTGAGAAGGTGCATCATTGTCTTTTTATTTGTGTGTTTTATAAAGGAGGATGACAAAAGAGATAAAAATACACACTTCTGTCTAACGCTATGTCTATCAATGTCTCACAGTAAGTTCTAAATGAAATAGTTGGGGAATAAATTTGAATGTCGTTCAGAATTACATTTGTTTCGAATTACTATAATTTATTAGGCAATTTACGCTTATTCATGAAGTGTGGATAGTGCAACGGTTACCGGCGGGGCATACCGAGTTCAGTCCCCACGCGATTCTCTTTCGTTCACTTCCCTCTAATGCTTTTGGAAAATTAATGAACCCATCTTATGTCAGCTATAGGTTATAGCACAAACTGAGCTCTCTTGCCTTGAGGTAAGCAACCGGTCAAGGAGAAGGAAAACTCTAAATTCAAAATCAGACTCAAGAGGGATGGGCTTCGTCAGGCCAGTTTGCCCAAAACACACTACTGCTGCTATAATTCGTGACGTGATGACATAAGTGAAGTACATGTCTTATCAGGATTTATTATTGGTGGGTACAATCTTAGTAACATCAGGTATGCAGACGATACCATGTTGATGGTAGATACAGAAAGAAAACTGCAGGAACTCCGAGACAAGATAATAAAGGAAAGCAGGCAAAAAAAAGGGACTAAGCATCGACTGCAAGAAGACAGAATGTATGTTTATTAGCCAGAGGAGCAGCCCGAGATGAGAGCTATAAATTGAAGATGTCAAAATCAATCATGAACTTAAATGTGGGATGTTTTAACAGATGGCAGAAAATGTGACACCGAAATCCGCAGTTGTATTGGAATAGCGGAAAATACATTCCAAATTCTAAACAAATTATTGACAAACACGAAAATTTCGTATCCATCGATATTTCTGAGATGAGGTATTATGTACACTATTTACATTATTCGGACTATTGTCCTCGTCTTTTTGTCATATTTATCACAACGTTTCGGCCGATGTACGCTCTGGCCTTCTTCAGGTGGTTGGAACGTCGAACCTTAATTTGGCTCGCTGGGGTAGACTGTTCTAGTTCCACATGCCTTGTCTAATCAGTGTCAATTATCAGGTGCCTCCTGTTAATTCACTTCTCCAAGTTCTCCACTGCCTTAACCAAGTATTGAACTCACAACTCTTTTGGGTCCTGTCACTGGATCTAACCAACGCCTTTATTCACTCTGCCATTTGGGTTTCAAATTCAGTACATATCTCAAGCCATTGCTGAATATGCTAGAAAAATGGCTAGTTCATGTTATCGCTTCAGGAAGTATCAGACACAATCTGTTATGCTTTCTCTTTATAAGCGTCAGAGAAAGCAAATATGGTGTATTGCTGCTATATACACTCTATTCAATCTTCTCTCTGCAGCTATGGTAGAGCTCAAAAACGTTTACGCGGTCTTGTGAGAGGAAACCTATTTTCCACTCTGCATTCTCTTTCTGCACATACAGAAAGTCGCAAGTCTGTTGCTACTTCCATGGCAAATGTTCAGATAAACTCCACTCCACCAGTTCAGACCTTTACAGCTAGGACATATCATGCTACTTACAGAACCGAATCACACTAATTTCCTCGGTATTCCAAATTTTTGTGATGTCAACGAACCTTCGTTGCCACTTTTGTAATGTCAACGAATACTCGTTGTCACTCCCGTAATACTCGTTGTAGTAGAGACTTTGTAATCGCAGATACAACTATAGTAACGCCGTTGAACAATACTGGTGTCAGACGCCTTCGAATATCACTCGCACTAATGGTACTTGCTCGATAATAATCGCTCGAATAGTAATTCGTGCAGTGATCCAAATAGTATAGAGAATAGAATAGCGGTCCTTATAGTAATAGAGGATAGAGTAGAAATAGTGATGTGAATAGTAGTAGAATAGAAATAGCGATCAATTAGACGTACGCTACCTCCCAAATATGTGTTTCCACTATGATCACGTGATCTACTTAATTCAATAATGGGATCGCCTGTGTTTACTTACTAGCGATCTATGTTCAAACCCAAGTGTCGGCAACGACACTTTATCCTATATAACACAAATGTAAAAAGAAAGTTACACTCAACTTTTCATTATGAATTGCTACGTTGTAGAACAGATTACCGCGTGGATGCTTCCCTTAAACACTACAAGCTTAACGCCTTTGTGCCAAGTATCAATCGATATCTTTTCTCCTTAACCCCATAATATGCCCTTCCTAACACATCTCCTTTCATTCATAACACACACCTCATTCGCCATTTCAACAGTGTTATTTTACCTTGCGTGGCTCACGAGCCTTGTAACGGGTTAACGGGTTGGAAAGAAAAAATTATGATAGGTGTGATACAATTTTTATTTATCGGTATCACGCCATGCAAGGGCGTAAAGCCACTAAGACACAAGAGGTTACAGGGTGTGGAAGAATTAAGAACAGAAACATTAATAATGGGCGGGAAGAATAATCAAGAGGACAGTAGAAAGCTATTGACATTGCATTTGAATTTTTGCAGATTAAAGTTGGCTGGAAAGCACCGAGTCGGAAGGTAGTTCCACAAGTGAGAAGTGCGAGAAAAGAAATTGTTAGCATAGAAGTTACGGTTACGTCTAGCCAGCTCAACTGTAAATTGGTGAGATCTCGATGCCAGTCTAGTACTGCACTTAAATTCAAAAACGTCTAGGTACCATGGCGAAGAGCTCATCAAAACAATTACTATGAAAGTATTTATAGAAAAGACACAGGGGGACAACTTTACGGCAGTAGGAAAGCGACTGAAGTCGAGCTGCCAGATCAGAACCAGTAATGTTGCTGATTCTTCTTTGGATTTTAAGGAGCTCAAGGTAAATAGCAGGGACATCGGCCCACATGAGGCAGCAATTTTCTAAGCATGGAGAAATGGTAGATTTCTAGATAGATAAGGTTTAATAAAAAAAAGCAAATAAAGCAAAATAAATGCCGATTTTTTAAAAAATCATTTAACTCCAAGCAAAGCACTAATGGCGCTAAGACGTAAGGGGTTAAGAGTAGTGAAAGGGAATGTGAAGACTTTAATGAGGAGAAAGGACAATTTAGCCTTTTAAAACGTTGCAATATTTTGCTTTCGTTGTGTTGTTGAAAAGAAACGTTAGTGATAAATAAGAATAAGAAAATTGAAAAAAGAAGCTAAAAAAAGAAAAAAGAAAACACTTACAAATGTCAGGTATCTCCGGATATAAAAAGACAGAAGAGAACCCAATATTCCAGCGCTCACGCCAAAAGCCATTGCCATACACCTGAAAGAAAAAAGAAATTGCCCAACAATCGGGATACATTTATGCATACGCACGCGAGCACACATACTGTTATATAGGAATAAATTATTCAACGGCGTTACTATAGTTGTATCTGCGATTACAAAGTCTCTACTACAACGAGCATTACGAAAGTGATAACGATACCGTCTGACGAGTGGATGGAGTGATTGGAGTTGGAATGCTGATGGTAACATCAATTAGCTAAGTGACAAACCTTTTACTTGTATTAATTCTCTCTTAGTCTTGTGCCTGTGTTTCCGAAAAAATATTTTTATTTTGTATATTATTATTTTATTAATGTTATTTTATTCATATTAGTTTATTAATTTTATTTTTATTATTTTATTTTATTATTATTATTATTATTATTATTATTATTATTATTATTATTTATTTATTTTATTTATTTATTATTATTTGTTATTATTATATTATTATATATATAATATATATAATATATATTATATATATATATTATATATAAATTATATATATTATATATAATATAGATATATATTATATATATATTACTATATATATTATATAAATTATATAGTATATTAATTATGTATATTACATATATAAATTATATATATAATATATATTATATATATTATTTTGTATTATTATTATTTAATGTTATTTATTATTATTTTATATAATGTTTATTTATTATTATTTATTTTATCATTATTTATTTTATCAATATTATTTTATTAATATTATTTTATATTATAATTGAAGAAAATGTTTGTGTATGTGCTTCCGAAAAAAATCAATTCCAGAAATTTTTTTAAAAAGTTGAAAAAAAAAACAGAAATGAGTTTTAAAGATTCACCAAATTACAAAAAGCATATATATATATATCAGTGATGATAGCAAACTTTCAGACTTGTCACTTGTAAATAAACACAAAGTCCAATAACCTTATAAAAGTGAAAGATCGATTTTACAGGAAAACCCCTTCTAAATTAATAGAAAAATCAGTATTTTTCGATTCTAATTCGTGTCACGACTGAAGGAAGTTCTAGAGAATGCTAATCCATAATTCATTATCTAAAAATATTATTCACCTGCCACAAATTTTCCCTATTTTTTGCGAGTGAACCAATTTATTTAAGTAGTACCAGGGTTCTGTCACAGGAAAACTTTGATAGTGGTAGGAAATAGTGAAGTTGATAAGGCTGTTTAACAAAATAATCTTTCAGTTAGAGAAATGGAATTGGATTTTAGTGAGTATTTCAATCCTGTCATCGAAGAAGAGAAAAAAAACGACAATTGTTATTTTGCACATCTTCGGATCCGACATTTAATAGAAACAATTTCAAGAGTAGCACAAACAATGGCAGCTGTCAAAAAAAAAAACAAAAAAAAAACTAATAACCATCTGAAAAGACAAGAACATCTGCCTGGAGTTAAAAGTCGGGCAGTTTGTTTGCACTGACTTTCTCAATCTTTCTGTGTGCCTGCGAATTCTGGACATTAACAACAGAATTACAACGAAGAATCCAAACATTAGAAATGAGATGCCACAGAAGCCTCTGAGGCATTTCCTATGTAGACCGCATCACAAATAATGAAGTGCGAGACACCATCGAAGAAGAAACAGGCCCATTGGAAGACTTCATTACCTCAAGAAGAGAAAGTTGAAATGATATGAGCATATCATAAGAGCCAACAATATTTCCATTGCTATCCTATAAAGTAGAACCCTAGAAAAAATAAGAAAAGGCAGACGGAAGCGAAAGGAATGGCTGGTAACGTCACTGGGAGGGGTTGGAAGATCATTCGAAGAGATTCAAACATTGGCACGCAACCGAGACATATGGAGGGGGCTGGTCATGTGCTCAGCAGTAGAGTGATCCTACGACCACACCCGGTTATAAGACTGATGATGATGATGATGATGATGATGATGATGATGATGATGATGATGATACTCTAATAAATTGATTGTCGTTGATATTGTTCTTTGATCGTTATAGTGGATAATTTCGAATACTCTCATCCCCATAAATTTTTTTTCATATCATTGGTTAAAAATGGCTTCAACCAAATGAATCCTGTAAACTTTAAAGAAAACGATCCTTCATCAAACCACATAGACTGGTGCTACAAGATTACAAGCAAAAAAAAAAAAAAAACGAAAAGAAAAATATCACTAGAACACTTCCGATATCAACTTCAAAAATGGGTAGCACCTGTAATTAGGAGAGAAAACAATAATATAAAGAAGCTGTTAACTTTCCACACAACCAAAAACAAAAGGTTTGAAAAGAAATTCCCATCATTACTAGAAAAATGAACCTGAGAAGAATAATTTTCTGATAAACTGTTTTAATAAATTTTTTTTGATAAATTTCAACCGATAGTAACATGAAAAGGACATTTATACTTCTTTGAAATAACCACATAAAAATGAAGAGATTCAAAACAGGGGCCGACAAGAAACAGGCACATTGGAAGACCTCGCAACCATTGTCAAGAAGAGAAAAATGAAATGGTATGTACACGACAGTTAGTTATGTACCATGCGTGGTACACGCTTAGGTGAACATGTAATTTTCGATACATGACTGACGAGGCAATTTTTTTCCCGCAGTAGGTTGACACTTCTTTCTGCGGTAGACCAGTTGCCATCCAAGGCTATAGAACCCAATCTGTCCTTCTATTTACTCATAGCTGGGGGAAGAAGAGGATTCATACCTTTCCCAAGGGTATTAGCACGTAAGTGAATGTAATAGATCTGACTGGAATTCGAACTCGGCTCTCCGATTCCCCACTCCTACCTAGCTGCTCCACCGTCTTTTCACTGCCATCATACAAGGTCCCACGTTGGGCAAAAGAAAAAGTGGCAGACAAAGGAGAAAATGAGCTGGTATCATCAATGAGTCAACTAGAAGGTCATTCATGGCCTACATGCAAATCTGGTCTTGGAACTGATGGCAATGATGAATTTCGAATACGTCAACAATACTGCAATGTTGGCGTATGAAAAGTTCTAAAATTATGTTGGATCCGAAGACGCGCAAATTAACGATTATCTTATCTGATTAGTTCTTTGAAATATTTTTAGGCGCACGTATTTAAGATTGGCATTTCTTTTAGTTTTAACTGCAAATATTTTTCAGATGTCATATATAACATTCTGTTGAAAAAGCTTTTTATCCTGGGCAGAGTAAATCGTCAATGCATGTCAAGATAATTCATTGAAACTGTTTAGAATCATGAAGGCGCTATGTGAATTAAGCTTTGTCATGGTTGCTCTCAATTTGATCAGTGTTTTGTTTTGTCTCACTGTCAACTACCGCGATCTGGCCGCATCATTTAAGCCGTAGACGCATTTCTAAAGTCTTCAATATCTCTTCATATTGAATTTTAGCCTCTGACGAAGGCGCTAAGTATATATTTCTTTTAAAATGTTCGCTCTGGAGAAATGCAATTTTAATATCCATTGAATTAATTTTCCATCTCTTAGATCAATGTTTCTCAACCTCATTCTCGCCGTGGCTCCCTTCGATCCAATGCGAGTTCTTCATGGTCCTTCATGTTAAATTGAGTTCTTATACCCCTCGTCCCTCCCGCCCTGTCCCTAAACTTAATACAGCTAGGGAAGTAGGGATATTAAAGGTTGTAGTTTGAATAGTACTATGGCATCAAAACACTAACTTCAGTTGTAAATCAAAGAATAATATTATTTGGATAAATATTTTATTTGAATAAACTCATTTATTTACAAAACAAAAAATACATGTACCATCAGATTTATCTTGTATGGTTTTAATGGGATCCCTGTGACTGGTGGAGGGCTGCCAAATTGTCAATGTTTGGCTTGAAAGCCGTCAGAAAGAGAGGTAGATTGTCTCTTTTTTTTTCTACGTCAAGGCAATTTCAAGTCTTTGACAGCAGATGCATCATCCAACTGAAACCAGACAAAACCAAGTAAAATATGAGAAAAGCGAGTAAGAGAAACTGCACATCTTTCCAGAGCAGTGGGTAATTCATATGCATGTCTTCGTTCATCCACAGATTCTGGTATCCTCCATGCTTGAACATCACTTGAGCTGCTGGTTTATTTTGAAGTTCAGTGAAACCTTCTTGTAGGGTGATATCAACCTCAGATGCATCAGCAATGAAGGGACCCAAAAACCAATGCGGCACTGTCATTTGGAGTAGATCAGAGAAACAAAGAGTGTGAGTTCAATACCCGGTTAAGGCAGTGGAGAACTTTCAGAGCGAAAATTAACAGGAGATAACTGACATCCATTAACCATGGCACGTGGAACTAGAACAGTCTTCCCCAGTGAGCGAAATAAAGGGTTCAGTTCGACATTCCAACCACCTGAAGAAGGCCGGAGCGTACAACGGCCGAAACGTTGTAATAAATATGGCGACAAATATGAGAACAATAGTCCGAATAATGTAAATAATGTATTTTTTGGTAATTGAATTATTTTAGCAACCTTAAGAAAATCAGGGAATATACCCAATGAAAGATTTATTAGCAAACAAGTGAATGACAAATGTGTCACTTACAGATAATTAACAATTACAAAAGAAAAATTGAAAGGCAAGTTGGTGAAAACATACCTTAATTTAAACTTTAAATTATGAGTTTAAAATTTTAAGAAAGTGAAAACTAAAAACAGCCATTTTGCATAGATCAGATGAAAAAATTACGATAAATAAATATTTATGTTAAGAAAATGGCTTAGATTAATTTAATATTTAACTTAATAATAAATTTAATATTCTATTTTAAATAATAATTATTAATTACAAAATAATCCATATATATATATATATATATATATATATATATATATTGTGGGTCCTAAATCTTCTGTGTCGCCTCGTGGACCCCCATTTTTCAAGCTTGGTCTTATAGCTACTGAAAATATCTCATGGTCCACAATGAGGCTATATGGCCCAGGTTGGGAAACATTGACTTACATGGCATAATAGCCAAAGTCATGCATAGTTCAAAGAACGATCACAAAATAACGACGATTAATATTACTAAATATAATAACATGTAAAATTAGCTTAGCATAAGTTAAAAATAGATCCGTCTTGGTAGGAATTCTGACCCAATAGGAATTGGACAAACGAATGAGATGTGTTATTATTACTAGTGTAAACGTGCCGTAAAAAAGGACGGCTTATTTTTCATCTACCGCTGTTATGGTGATTTTCTTAGTGTAGATCGGATGTAGCATAAGGCCGAAAGAATACATCACCCAGTGAGGATCAAACTCGCTAGTCACAGTCGTAATTGATCTCGCGAGACAAGCTTGTTAAATATTGCACGATAAATGATTATCTAAGCGCAGAGCACCCAGTGAGAATCGAACTCACTAGTCAGTCGTAATTGATCTCGCGAGATAATCATGCTAACCATTACACAACGTCGAAGTGCCCACCATCCGCTGCAATTTTTGATAATTGACTTCAATGAATAGAACTGTATTTGTTCTATGAACTGTGCTTTGTGCATTTCTCATGGCGCCAGTATTCACATTTCTCTTCTGATTTTTTATCGAAGACCTTTTTCCATTCGCTTTCTCATATTTTCTCTTCTTGCATTAGATTCTTCCTCTGTTTTCATCTTGTCTTCTTTGCGCTGCCCCCTCTCTCTCTCTCTCTCTCGCGCGCGCGCAGGTCTACTCTCCTATTATCCTCCTCTTCTTTCTGTCTCATTGTTTCGCCTCTGAGTCACGTGTCTCCTGGCTTGTGCTCTTATTGCTTCACGGCGTTCCTGCGATACGTGTCTTCGTAACCGTATGGTAATTTTCGAACCAAATCCTTCTGAGTACAGTCTTTAGGCTTAAGGATCCAGAATTTCAACAAGGGATTGTCCATGAAACGCATGCCCTAGTAGATAAACGCGTTACTTTAAACTTAACGGGTTTCCCCTTTAAGTTCAATCCCGGGTCCGGTAGTGCTGAAAAGTTATATAATCTCTTTGAATGGAAGAAACAAACAAGCGGCACAAAAGGTAAATATGATCGGTGATGATCTAAAATATTCTACTAAGTCTGAAAAGGAAAACAGGAAAGAGGAAAGAAGAAAGAGAAAAAAAAGAAAAGAAGAAAAAGACGAAAGATAACAGTAAATAATCTTTATGAATTTAAACGCAGTATTAAATTGGCGGCAAGGTCTCATTACTTTTATATTTGATGTCTAGATATAACCGTAAGTTCTATGCTAACAGTTTCTTCTCTCGCACTTCTCACTTATGGAACTCTTTTCCAGATTCTTGCTTTCCAGTCAACTTTGACCTTAAAAATTTAAATGCAATGTCAATCGTTATCTTCTTAATTCCTGTTCTTTTATTGTTCTCTCATTAATATTTTCTTTTTTCTCATAAACTTTCACATTCAGTAACCCCCTTGCGTCTTAGTGGCTTGTTTGGGATGAAATTATTAAAATGTCGAGTAATTACCATGTTAGCGGCCCTGGGACAGTCTAATTCCATTGAAGTGTCTTTCTTTTATATTCATTAGACCCAAGCAACAAAAATAAATAAATAAATACAGCCGAACCACGGTTCATGAACTTAATTCGTTCCTGAAGTTGTTCGTAACCTGAAATGTTCGTAAACCGAAACTATTTATCCAGTAGGAATAAATGTAGAGAAAAAAAAGTGACAGTACAATAAAATTTGAAAAGAAAAGCACGGCATAAGACATGAATGTATACAACACGGCGGTCGACTCAGAAATTATCCGATTCGTGTTAATTCGGTTCGGCTATGTTGTTCGAGAACCGAAATTTTGTTTGATCTTGTTCATTTTCATGTCGATTTTTCTGTTCGAAAAACCGATTTGTTCGCCACGTGAGATGTTCGAGAACCGAGGTTTCTCTGTAAATAAAATAATAATATGTAAGCAACCTTTTACGCATCTTCACTCTTTAAGAAATCCTAGTACTGGTCAACATCTGAAGTTGCTTATAGTGATTTACTAAGCACACCGTAGATGTGGCATCAAAGGCAAAAAGTATAGACCGCCCATATCCAGGATCGAACTCACTACGTAACTGATCAAACGAGACAAGCGTACCAACTATTACACCAGGCCGAAGTGCGCCAGAAGCTGCTTATAAACATGGCCTATTCTTATATCCATGTCTCTAGACAAGGAGAATGATACTCCTTATTACCATAGCTTACGGTCATATTATGTTGAGACACCGGTTCCCGTCTGATCATCGAACTTAAGCAAGGTCGAACCTGCTCAGTACCTAGATGGATGACCTCTTGGGAATACCAGGTGCTGTAAGCTTGGAGTGGTGTCATGTATAATGGATAATACTCTTGGTAAAGGTATGTATCTACCCCTCCTCCCTTCGGCTATGGGTTAATTAGTAAGGCTTGTATCACTAAATCATTATTATTAAAAAAAAAAATTCTTACAGTCTGAAATTATTTTCTGGCTTTAAATAACCTGCAAATAGTTGATAAGCCGTAGAAAATGAATGAATGAAAGCAAATCAAATCATTATTGCCGTCGGATAAAGTAGATAAACCTCTCATGCCTAGTCTCCCATGAAGAGTTTGCGTGCATTAAAGAACTCGGGTGGATTGTATTTAAAGGTTCTCAGCAGTCACGATGAATGGTTGCATTGCCTTGAGAGTCTTTCACTCCCTGTGCTCCCCCCAAGCAAGACGATAATGCCACTAGAACGCGGGGGGATAGACACAGGGAGTGAAAGTGAATGACAGTGAGAAGATTGAAAATGAGGAGGATTGAGGAAAGGACAAAAAGGAACATGGTTTAAGAAGACAGAAAATGGTGACTAAAAGTTGCATTTAAATTTTTGAAGATTGTAGTTATCAGGGAAGAAAAAGTTCGGAAGGGAGTTCCACGGGTGGGAAGTGCGAGAAAAGGTAGTATTAGAGTGGAAGTGGAGGTTGAATCTAGCTAGTTCAACAGTAAAACTATGAGAGCTAGTTGCCAATCCGGACATCAAGTGGATCTCATATATACGATCTATCACTAAAAACGCTGTAAAAAATAGTCAGTTCTTTGTGTCGCTCCAGTAAGTACCTAAATTTATAAGGGTCAAATCAGACCAAAAAGGAAGTATTGCTGCCATATCTAGACTGGAGCTGCACATTCATCTCTTTCCAAGCTTGAGAGAGTTCGAAAGCGTTTATGTAGCCCTGTGAGTGATGAATTTATTACTACGCAATATTGTAAGCCTATCGCTAATCTACCGCTATTTCCATGGAAAATATTAGGATGAAATACATTCCTTCGGTCCACTAGTTAAAAAATCTTTATAGCTAACACCTGCCATGCTATATACACAGGATTGAAACATCATCATTTCTTTTGTAGAGAGAAAGTTATCTCCGGACAGCTTCTTCCCAAACGAAAATGCTAATAGCAAGGCTCCCGAGGGGATGCTTTCCCGACTACTATAAACTTAACCTCTTCATGTCCAACTCTTATCTATCCTACATATCCTAATAAATTACAATTATTACGTCCATAAAACAACTCAATTTAGTAACCCTTGAGTGGCTATTGGGCCTTGTGTTGCGTGAACAATAGCGTACAAAAATGATGCTTACCTGACGACTGTGGGGAAGGACTCTGCAGTGATAAGGGTGAGCAGGGCAAGAGCGGCACCTATTCCCATCTTACTGAAGGCAGCCAGGGCGGTAATCATGTACGGGTACCTGTGCAGGTCACCCATCATGTGCAGAATGAGGACGCAAAACATGCTGAAACCGGAAGAGACTGCATATAGAAACATGCACCATCTCCTGCCTATACTGCAAAAGACAAAAAAACAACAAAACATGACACAACATTAGCAGCAGGAAGAATAACCGTCCTGATATTGTCAAAATTGAAAATAGAAAAAAAAAAACAAAGAAAAATAAAAGGAATGTATTTCGATGCTATAATCTATATCAGGGTTCATCGAAGTGGTCGGTATCGGTATGGGTTTCCAAGAGATCGATTAATGTTTGGATGCCGAATAAATAGAGCTTTTAGGAATCCAAAACGAACAATCGTAAATTATACAAATATTTCATTTTATCGAGACTGTTATTGGCCGACATACACACACACACACACACACACACACACACACACACACATATATATATATATATGTGTGTATAGGATTCTATTAAAAATAAGAAGACACAACTAAAATTTTGGCAGCATGTTTTCATTAAGACATATCTCATTAAATAATTTAGTTTTGTCTACTTATTTCTAATAGGATCCTCTTGTAATTACGGACAAGTTTCTTAGTATCCTTATTAAAGGAAGAAAGAAAATGACCATATTGATGTATATTCATTTTATTCCGAGTACTTTCGACATTAGCACAATGTTGTCTAAGAAAAAATTGTTGTGTTCATCTGAAAATTAAATTTTTACGTGTGAAGTGAAAAATTCCAAGGTTATGTATTATAGAATTTTAAAATTTTATCATGTAGACACATGTTCAAACTAAGTAAGGTAACTAAGTTTTTGAAATGTCTAAATACTAAAAAAAAAGAAAAGAAACTATTTAAAACTATTAGTGAAAACCTCGATATATTAAACTACCTACTGTAAACATTTTAAAACATTTGTGCAGTATTCATAATTAATTTTTTAAGGGTAAGTTAATTTTATTAATTAAGCATAGATCTAATAGGTCTCCAAAGAAATGTGCACACATTACAAAAAAAAAAAACCCTAAAAAAAAAAAAAACTAAAAACAAAAGAGAAAATAATCATGATAATGGTAATCTTAACAACCGTTTCCTGATAAGGAAACCTTTCGCATTCATTGTCAGTATACCCTCGAATGAAATTAATAAAATCTTTGTAGCTTCTATTTGCTTTTTCATTAATTCGTGTCCTGAGTATGACGATAAACTACATCCGGCAGCAAGGCTTCTGATCGGGAGATTGGAGGTTTTGAGGAGCGTAGAACCACCTCTTAAGTGCTTTTGTTCGCAGGTCCACCCTGATCTGGAGTGATAGCGCCTGTTAGGGTCACAGCTATGGACAAATAGCAACCCCACCAAACAAAAACAAAACGCAATTTTATATGAAATACATATTTATAGTAAAATTACCAACAGAACGTATTTAGAGTAAAATGTCCAACAACTGCGTCCAAAATATTTAGATTTCGACATAAAATAACCTATAGAGGTTGATATATCGCTAAACATGATCAACCAACTATTATTTCTCTGAAAGACTTTTTCGGTTGAAATTTGATAAAAGTACGAGACTAAATCTTTTATACATAAAAAAATATTGTTTATTCCCTTCTGTAATCAGATTAAAGTCGGCTGCGAACGTTCGAATCGTCTCGCGAGAATGTGAGCGACTTTACGTTTACGCTTACGAATCGGACGTTTATATAGCTTCCTGTCATGCGCATATGTGTAGGTATGCTAGGTTGGCTTTCTGTTTATATGTCGGTGCATCTTTTGAAATCATTTGTGGCACTGTTCTGCAATTGGAGAATATGAGATCTCCTTAAGAGATCTCTGTTGCGGGCTATGAGATCTTTGATGCGTCCAGCTCTTTTGATGTTTTGGCGTGACACTGACTGCAAAGATTACATTAGTGTCTCTTAGGGTGAGCCCAGTATATATTAAGGTCAGCACAGATCAACTCTGCATAGAACAACGGATTCTGATTTACATTATATTTGATTCCGATCATTTGGCATTTCCTAGCGTGAATCACATATACGAACACAGACGATATATATATATATATATATATATATATATATATATATATATATATATATATATATATGTGTGTGTGTGTGTGTGTGTGTGTAAAGGTGTTCCAATAACTTAGACCGATTTTAAATGAATTAAGTTTAAGCGTCTAATAATTTTTTCTTTTTCTTTGAGATTTGGCGGACATTTGAGCCATATTATTTTTCCTGTATAATTGCCATAACTTAAATAACATGATCCATTAGAGAAATAAATAAATTTTCATCAATAACACTGATTTATTTACTGCTGACTTTGATCCATCTTAATGAAACACCCTTATATATAATCCGTCACAATGGAATACTT
>CAHIKZ030000791.1:0-15000 GCA_903632075.3 Acanthosepion pharaonis
AGGTTTGTCCAGCGAGTAGTTATCGGCATTTAATCTTTTAATGTTTTAGTGACCTCTATGTGCTCTTGGATCTGTTTCTATTTTGGCGTGTTCCTGTCAGCATGCGTGTATATATGCGTGCGTATATTTTTACTACGAGGAATTCGTAAACTTATTTGTACTTATACACGCATACACACACATACGCACATACACACTATCCCACCACAAGTAGTCAGTACACACACACATATACACACATATTTCCCAAGCTACATGGAACCAGTACACACACATACACACACACACACACATACACACACACACACACACACACACACACTTACTTCTTAAGTTGTCAACATCCGCATATACATACATAAATGTATGTATGTATGTGTACATACACATATATATATCTCCTCGTGTCTCCTGTATATGAGTGTGCGTCCATGTATGTGAGCGATCATTGTATTTGGTCACCCTGTGTGCATGTTTTTTTTTTGGGGGGTTACGATCTATTCAGTTCGGGTTTGAATTTGTCTATAAAGTTTTTTTTCCTGTATTTGTAGATACGCGTAATTGTCTGTTTGATATATCGGCATGATATTAAACTTACCCTGGTTACATTTGAAAATGTGTTGTGATACAAAAAGTTTTCTGTTGTCTGTCAATTTTATATTGCTTTTGTATAGGGAGACCCTGTTGTTCAGTTGTTGGCTGATGCCTATATATGACTTCTTACATTTTGTGCATTTAAGTGCATAAACTACATTTTTGGAGTTGCAGTTTAAGTTTTTTGTTTATTGTGAATGTTTTTTTGGGTTTTTCAAAAGTGTAGGAGTTTCCTTCTATAATGATGTCACAAACTCCACATCTTTTTTTTGTTGCATTTTGTGACTCCCTGTATTTTGTGTTGACTAAATTTAGATGAGGTTAATATGTGTTTTAGGTTTCTAGATTGGCGTTTGCTCTTAATTATTTTGGTTGTTTTTAGTATATTATTCAGTTTATTATTCTTGCTAAGTAAATCTAGATTTTTTTGTGATTTCTGGGAATATTTCTGGGTTGTTTTTGTTGTACGTTGAGACATATGCTAGAGTTTGTTCGACGTTACGTTTCTTTTTATTTCTAAGTTGGTCTAGAGGAATTTCTTTCGCGAGTTCAATACCTTTGTTTATTAGTGTTGTGGGGTAGCCTCGTTTCTTGAGAGTTTTATGTAGTTCTTCTAAGCGGATTTTTCGGAGATGTTTATCAGTCACTATTGTACAAATTCTACGTGCTAGGGAATAGGGGATGGATTTTTAGGGAGCTTTTTGGGTGATGGCTCTTGAAATGAAGGTATTGTTGGGTGTCTGTGGGTTTGTGGTAGATATCTGTGATTATGTGGTTGTTTTTATTTCTAATGAGTATATCTAAAAATGGTAATTCGTTAAAATTATATTCTTGCGTGAATTTGATTTTTGGGTGTAAGTTTTGAAGTAGTGTATGGAATTGGTTAATATCACCCCATGATGATTTCCAAAAGATGAAGCAATCATCTAGATATCTTTTCAAGATTTAGTGAATTGGGTCTTTATATTTGTCCCATATATTTGTTCTATCTTTTCATAGAGGTTTTCTTCAGGTAAGCTAATGTTAGGGTGGCATATGTTGGTGCCATTTTTTGTTCCCATCGCAGTACCTAGGGTTTGGATATAGTTTTTGTTGTCAAATTCAAAGGTGTTATTGTTTAGAATTAGGTCTATACTATCGATAATGAACTCTTTAGTGAATCTCGGATGTCGTATTTCTGGATGTTTTCAATCCAGAATGAGATCGCTTTTTTTTCCTAGTTCATGGGGTATGTTACTGTATAGGCTACTGATGTCAAAAGTTGCCATAAGCGTTCCCGGATCTACCTTTTGTGGTATGCAGCTAAGGAAATGGATATCGTCTCTGATGTGGCTTTTAATTTGTTTAGTATATGGTTGCAATATTATGTCTATTAGGTTACTGAGTTTGCTAGTGGGACAGACTGGTCCTGCTACTATGGGTCTGAATGTAAGGTCACTGGGGTTTGGGATGCTAATGTATTCAGATTTTTGTGTATGTATAGCTGCTTTTATTTCACTCGATTTATGAACTTTAGGTAGTCCGTAGAAATTACTTGTTTTTGGTACAAAGTTTATTAGGAAATCCTTCTCTTTTTTATTAATATTTTATTATGTGTTGTGCAGAGTTTTGTAATTTTTGTTATAATGTTTTTGTCTATGTTAGTGTCAATTAACTTGTAGCTGTTCCTATCCTCTAGTGTTTCTAGATTTTTGTTTTATAGTATGTTCTGTCCATGATTACTATAGCGCTGCCTTTATCTGCTTCTTTTATAATTATGTTATTATTTTTTTTCGAATGTTCTCTAAGGCTAGTCTTTGTCTATATGTGAGATTGTCGAATGATTTGATTTTTCCTGTAGGTCAAGGTTCAGAGTTTTTCAAAAAAATATATTTATCTCATTGGTATTGTTATTTTTGTTTGGGAATAAATTGGATTTGTTTTTTACTAGTGACTCATCTGTACTACTTTCGCTATTGTTAAATATTTCTCTTAGTCTCAGTTTGCGTTCAAATTCTTAATGTCTTTTTTTTTTAAGTCTACTATATTGCTTTTTTAGGAGCAGGACAGAATTTTAGGCCCAATTTCAGTAGGTTGATTTCGTCATTTGTAAGTGTATATGTAGATAGGTTTATTATTTTGGGTTTTGTGTCATCTAAACGGGTTTTCTTGTTCGGACTGGGGCTTCTAAAAAATAATGATTGTTTCTTTTAATATATCTTGGGTTTTCTAAGAGATACCTTCTTCCTGTACATTTTGAGTTTTCTAGCCAGTGAGAGTTTCCCTTGGTAAAATTGGGGTTGTTGTTTCTCGATGGCTATATATAGTTGTGTTGGCTTTTGTTAGGGGGCCTGTTCCAGATGTTCCTAGGTTTGTTGTTTTTGTATTGATTGTATGTGGATTGTGTGTAGAACTTTTTTGTGAAATTCTGGTTGTACTCCTGGATATAGGTAATGGTTGCCTGGTTTGGTTTGTTGTGCTAGGTGGTATTTGTAAGAGTTGGTTGTGTGAATGTGTGTGTGTTCTGATCTTTTGACTGTTTGTGTTATGGTGTGGTGGTCTGTACAGGTTTATTTTTGCGCTGTTCAGTGTATGTTCATAATTGTATTTTTTATGTGGGTGTGAATGCGTGTGGTGGTGGTATGTATTGGGGTTCCTGCTTTGTGTATGTGTTTGCGTGTAGTAGAATGTGTTAGGATAATCACTTTGTGAGTTAGTTTGTGGATGTGTTTGCGTATGGTAGAATGTGTTAGAGTGCTTACCTTGTGGGTCTGTTTGTGTGTGGTAGGGGATTCGGGTTTTTGACTCTGTTGGGTGATTTTTCTGTATTTGCTGATGATTGTTTTGTGTTGGGTATTGGGGTTTTTGTGAGTTTGGACTGTATTTTTTGTTTTTGTCTCATTTTCCAATTTTTTTTTTTACTTGGTAATGCTTTTTAACCAGGTTATCTTGCTTTCCAAGATATTCCGAGATTTTTCTTCCTCTTTTTACATTTTTGACTCCCATAATTCAAACAGGAATTGGTGAGTTTCTTTTGGTACATAATTCCTTGATTTTTGTTAATAATTTGTTATCAATCTCTGTGTATTTCTTTGTAAAGTTTACTGTTTTGTCTTCTTGTATTTCAATTTGGGCCTGCATTTTTGTTATGTTTAGTGTGTTTTTTATTTGTTTTTGTTTTTCCGTGTCTTGTGGGTTAATCTTTTCGCGGAATTTCCTTGGAATAAATATTTCATCCATTTCTATGAAGGCTTTGTATATGCATATATACACGCATGCTGACAGGAACACGCCAAAATAGAAACAGATCCAAGAGCACATAGAGGTCACTAAAACATTAAAAGATTAAATGCCGATAACTACTCGCTGGACAAACCTTAATTGTTTTATGACCCTTCACGCAGAACTCTTCATTGACAATTCTAGAAAGAAAATTCGGATTGCCAACACACAAACAGAATGTCTCATATCGAGAATATTCCACATTGAACATGAAGAAAAATTAATTATTTTTAATAATATGTAAAAATCTCCACTTTCACCTGAAGACGGTTGCGAGACCAGACCAGAAACACGTGTCGTGAAATTATGTAAAACAAAGTATAATATTTTTTCTCAATAAATCCACATTACAACCAAAAACGTTTGCGGCACCCCTCTTCTTTTTAATATATATATATATATATATATATATATATATATATATATGTGTGTGTGTGTGTGTGTTGTTATTTAATCCAAGTGAATCCTAATAATATAAGATATTAAAACTGATCCACAAAGAGAGTTCAATCTATTTATTATAACAGAACATATGAATTACATATTATAATTATAAATTATATAAACGAGATGTTAATATTTTAAAATATAGGTCAATTTTATTTTGACGTTATTCTTGATTAGACACTCCCACTTCTACTACCATCAGATTGGGAGTCAATTTATGTCTAGACTCTATCTGCAACTTCCTCTTCATTGTTCTTTCTCCTTTTCTTTTTTTCATCTTTCTCTCATCTTCTTCCTCTTCCTCTCTTCTTTAAATGTTTAAATTTCTAAGCCCCTACTTTATTTTATTTCTTCACTCCTCTGTGTTGATATGACCCACAAGGAAGTTTCGGTCGGTCGAAATAGCTATTCGAATGTGGTAATTTTGGTTTTCTATGTAATATATTACATAGTGTTGTGGATTCCGAGATGAAATTCGGTCTCCAATGAATGACAAACGCAAGAATTAAATATAAGTAATTAAATGTATTTACACAATAATACAATGGGTAATACTGTTAGTAAATCCAGGAACACGGTTAGTCGTAATTATAATATATATATATATATATATATATATATATATATATATATATATATAGTCTCGAAGTAGGACTTCCTTAGAGTCTACGTGCTTGTAATGTGACTTCTACAAGCGGTTACCTCATACTATTACTCTACCTCCAACTCAATTACAATCTCTGCTCACTCTGTCTATATTCTGACTGACTCTGGGTATTTAACGGCAGCAGTCAAGTAACACTCTGGTCGAGTCCACTTATATGAAGAAAAAGGGTAGACCCCATAACACATAGAAAACCTATTTTTATATATATATATATTACATAGAAAACACACATATATATATATATATATATATATATATATATATATATATACTTACACGTGTGTGTGTGTACCTGCTTCATTGAAGACGATTGACAAAAGATTGCGATTAAGTTTTTTATTAAATTGTGTGTGCATTCGTACAATAAAATTTATTTTCGAGGGCATGGTGTGTAGAAATTGTCCAAGTGAGATTATTTATGTTTAACTGAATATGTAGATTGACATAGATAGATCTCAACGGTTGAACCAGCGGATGAAGCGGGCTACGCATGACGGACATACTACAGAAGGCGTCACTCGAAATTAAAACAGATTCAGCGGCAGTCCGTTGCATTTTCATAACTGGATACTGCATATCTTATTCCATATGTGCCGAAAAAGAAGATCATGAAATTAATTGTACCAATGTAAGAAAAATTTAATAAAAAATGTGTCATTCCTATTCAATTGAATTTGTATAAAAGAGAGATTGCTGCCCAAATACAGATCTATACACAGACGCACAAGTGTGTGTGCGTATATATATATGCATACATATATACAAGTAAATTTTTTACCACATCATAATAAAACAAGTTTTAAGATTGGGTCAATGGTCAATATTAAAATACTACTGAATGGTTGTTTTTTTAAGGATCCTAAATTTGTCTTCTGTCCAATTTTATAAAAGCACCCCTTCAGTAGTATATTAATATCTACGATTGACTTCTGACGAAATGTCGGTCGAAAGGTGCCTTAGGTTATATTTATTTTATTAGATTTTAATTGTTAAATATTAAATTATGATCCCTATCTTAAAACCTGTTGTGTGTGTGTGTGTGTGTGTGTGTGTGTGTGTGTGTGTGTGTGTGTGTGTGTTGCTGGAGCATTTCCGCCAAAATTGAGGAGGTAGGTGGTCAGATGTAATTGATTCGAACTTCGTAAAACTGGATTTTTTTTTTCGCAAAACGCTGATTCGTGTATTCATCATTGTTAAAGTTATCGCTAACATTTCTTGTCAAGATTTACTTAATCTGCTTTGAGAAATTAAACGAAACGTGATCGATGAAATTTCAATAAGCTGATTTGTTTGGAAAAAATAATTTGACAAAAACCCTACTTCGGGGTTTAATAATTTCCTTAATTTAATTTTATAAGTTTTCATGTTAAACGATTTTTTTTTAAAGAAAATTTCTTTTTTAACAGCGAAGAATAAATTCTTAGGATTTCTTACTCTTGTGCATACAGCATACAACTTCCAATGCATAAATATTTCTTTCTTAGGCCAAATTTCAACTTTTTCAAGAGTTTGGCCTTGTGATGTGTTTATGGTTCTCGCAAACGCAGAATGAACTGGAAACTGGATTCTTGTATATAAAAACTTTTAAAAAAAAAGATATGCAAAAAACAATATTGCAGTTTTATTAAAAAAAGTATTTATTATTTTAATCATTAAATTGTTTTTAAAATAGTGGGAGTATTTTGTATATTAAATAATAAAAGCCTTAATTTTTCCAAAAAGATTAATAAAAATTTATTGTACTAAGCTACGCATCTTAGTACAAACTAACTGTACTTTATATCCCCTTACCTTTTTTGCACTTCTCTCCAAAATTTGGTTTCAATCGGTCAATATATGGCTATTTTAGAAGGTGTGACGGACAAACAGTAATCACATAATTTCATATATATATATATATATATATATATTACATGAATCAGTCATGCAAAAACAGATATAGAAATTAGTGATATAAATGGCGAGAATACATCTTCGCAAACAAATTTAATAAATTACATTAACTCCGAACCTGTAGATGAATGTTATGATCCCAGACAATTTTATGCTGATACATTAATTTTATAGATACAAATATTTAACCGATTGGGCCTCAAGGGAGCGTCCGGTTAGCAAGGTCGATGTTACTGTCTTTAAACTACAATCTCCCATGATTCTCTCACGTACATTCATATCTGCTCATGGCGTATCCAAATGTAAACAAATGACGTCACACATTATGAAATGGACAAAGTCTGACAATTATTTTAAGACATTTTTATGTTTATACATTCTTTTTATAGATACAAATATTTAAGTAAATGCTCTGTTTATAATAAACAGTATTAAACAACATTTACCGGCCTGAATGTCCGAGAAATTTTCATAGAAAATATTCGTCCTCCGACAGGATTCGAACCTGTATCCTATACGGAACCGTCATTTAGCCTGACGTGCCATATATATATATATATATATATATATATATATATATATATATATATATATATATATATATAATGTTTGTGTGTAGTAAATAGAAGGATTTACATAATTCAAATATTAGGTTGGTGCAAAAATAATGTCGTTTTTTTGACGTTAAGTTGAACGTCAAAAACGACATTATTTTGCACCAACCTAATATTTTAAATACTGAATTGCTTGGATGGCATAATGGATAATGGCTCGGAATTATTAATCGGAGAGCCGTGTTCTAATTACCGTTGCCTCCTTTATATTCACTCACGCACACACGAATACTCATTGGGAAAGGTATGAATTCATCTCTTCTCTCCCCTGCAGCAATGGAGTTTTTAGTTTTTAGAATGTTGAAAATATAAAATTAATTCTTGTGCATAAACAATCTCATAAATAAATAGTTTAATATTTTTGTTGTGAATTCTGAAGAACTAAAAGAAAATGCATAAATTAATTTTCATCATATGTTTAGGTTTTAATTAAATTCTAATCATCTCTTTCTAAAACAATAAACACTGCCTCGGAGTGAAGCTTGTTAAAATAATAGCTGTGTCAATGGGAAAAAAACGTCATTTTGACAATCAATTTATAGAGTTTTTTAAGCAGGTTTCAGCAGGCAAAAAGGTTTTCGACAACGTCTTAAAGCTGTGATTTCCATCATTTTTCCCCCATCAAATCCCTTTTGAAATGTTCGAAAATATTCAATAATTGCTCGGAGCAAAGTCGGGTGGATATGATGAAAAGTGTACGACAGACAAAGCGATTCGCAATATTTGTTTTCTTTTTTATTCTTGCTGTGTTGCGCTGTTATGGAGAACAACATTTTTTTGCTGTTGACGAGCGCTTGTCTATCACTCTTTTACGAGCACATTACGATCAACCTTACGTACATCGTTACCGTTTTTCCATGGAGCTCAGCTTTTGGGATCAATTGTGTAGATTTATCCTTCTGAACATTGTTGTATGTTAGTGTATTTGTTGTGTAGGAAACCTACCACCCCTCTTGAAGATGAACTTGTCTAGAAACAAAAGACGTTAAATAGTGGCATATCAGAAGTTCTTGGCTGAGCTAGTTATAGACTACTCAGGCGATTTCTGTACCAACTTACCAACCTAATAAACCCCTTTTTATTGTTACATGTTATTTGGCGTTTGTCTTTACTAACCCCAAATCAACATCATAACAGTATCCTAAATTTATTCTTAACCGCCACATACGTTTCCAAAAACGAAAATTACTTATGACTCAACCTAATAGATCAACATAAGACAGTTGTTTTTATTTTTATTTTTTTATTCGTTTTTTACGGTTTATCAACACTTTGCAGATTATTTAAAGCCAGAAAATAAACTGTAATTTTAGATTGTAATCATTTTTAAATACTAATGGTTTTAATGATAGAGTTCTTACTGATTAATCTATACATGGGGAAGAAGAGGTAGGTTCATACCTTTCCTTAGGATATTTGATTGTAAGGGAATTGGAACTCAGCTCTTCGATGAACCATTATCTATTACACCACCCGCACATCCAATCTTACAGCACCTGATATTCCCAAGCGGTTACCCATCTAGTTACCGAACAGCCTCGAAGTTGTTTAACTTTAGTGATGATAGATGTTGTGGAGAGCCATGATCGCACACGCATTGAAAGGAGATGGAATGTAACAGAAGAACAAACAGTTATAATGAAATAAGGGGAGAAAATAGCAGAAATTTAAAGTGGTTTCAAGACATTTGTGAAATAATCGGCGAGATGTGGGAAACCGACTTTGGATGAATGAAAAATCTGTTTAAATTTTCTGATGTTTTTGGGTAACATTTACAATTGAAGGCTTTTATTTATTTTATTTTCGGAGTTGGGGTGGGGGATGGGGGGGTTAATGACTCTTGGCTCTATGCCCGAAGTGCATCGTAGATTTTCTTCTCCGATATGATAGGTCGCCGGCTCCAGACAAAACAATTTTCGATATATGAGAGTTATGATTCTTATCGAAGGTTAATTGGTCGAAATGATTTTGACGGTCGTTGTCGGAATTCTAAAGTAATCCCTTTCATTTATTCGTAAATCGATCCGAGAGAAAAAGAAAGGAGTGAGAGTAAGGAAGCAAGAGAAAGAGAGGGGAAAAGAGCGGGAGAGAGGTGGGAAGAGAGGGAACTGGATAAGGAGAGAGAGGGAGAGAAGGTGCGAGAGAAAGTGATAGGGAGTAGGGAGGGGAAGAAAAGTGTATATACTGATTTTTGATGACGCTTTTATTAAATCAGTTCATTCGAGTTTCTTGAATTCAAATGGTAGAGCCGGTTATTCATGACCATCAAAGTCCACCGAGGTCAAATGAATTAAGCATTTATCGATCAGATAAACTGGATGAGTAAACAATTTTCTAATCGCATCTATAGGGACTATCAAGGTGGACGATGGCGGCAACGGTCTACTATTGTCAAGTTTGACAATGGGAACAAAGGTCTACTATTGTCAAGGTTGACAATTGAGGCAAATGTCTATTACCAACATTTTTTTTTGGAGTGGGGGTAACTATTTGTCCATAGCTGGAACCCTAACACGTGCTACCACCCTGGGTCAGGGTGGACCTGGGTACACCAACAACTGAGAGGTGGCTCCACGCTCCTCAAAACCTCCTGATCAGAGGCCTTGGTGTTGGACGTAGTTTATCGTCTTACCCAGGACGCGAATGGAGTTTATCAAGAAAAAATCGAATATTTTATCCGTTATATTACTTTCATAAAAGTCTATTGTTATAACTGCTTTAATTTATTATCAGTTATTGTTGATATTCACTTATTGTGCCGAATAAGCTCTATAAGATGTATATGTGTGTGAAAATTCAGATATAAATAAAAATATATTTGTAAAATAAACAGAATAAAGACTAATATATATATATATATATATATATATATATATAATATATAAATATACCAACATTTATCAGTTTTTAAGTCTGTTTCTGACGATTGGCACACACATGAAAGTCAAACTTGTATCAAAAGGTTAGGAAAAAAGTATATTTATTACTAGTACATACATACATACATACATACATACCCTTATGCAAATTAATTGAAACAACCGATTTATTTCCTTTCTTTCAACATACATTCAGTTTTAGACCCACTGGGGTGACAGGGTGTAATCGATTTCCATTTTTTCCTCATATTATATCGTTTTCAGTAGTGTGCAGTAATATGAATCTATTTTTGAGGTGTGTGATGAAATTTTTGTTTAGCCTTGAAAAATATTGCATCATCCGTGATTGCATCAGATTTTCATCACTCCCAGACACTATTGTCTCGACTGTCGATTAGTTGTCCTACGGCCATTGTCTGCGATTGACGTTGCTCCAAGGAAGCGTACGAAAATTGTAACGCTGCACGAACAGACTGACAAAGTTTTACAAGCAAATCAAAGTACTATCGAATGACTCGGAAACTCTCTTGATTTAAATCCAATCGGTCAATCTGCAAGGGAAGACTTTGTGGAATGAACATACGAAGTACTAACATGTGCACTGGGTCATGCTTCATTGGAAAAGTACAAAACAAAGTAAATAATAACGGAATTATTCGTTTTGTTTCAATTAATTTTCACAGGTATATATATATATATATATATATATATATATTATATATATAAATTTTATCTATACAACGAGCACTGTTCATTATTTTAATTAATAATTATATTAGTTACACTGTCCAACAATGATTTTGTTAAAAATGCAGTTTTCTAGGGTGTTTTTGAGTAGACCACGAAAATTAACTACGTGTTTCATGAAATAATTTCAATTTTTTGTAATTTACAAATTAATTTTTTTCCATATTTCGAAAAATGAGTATATGTATAGCTTTTAACCATGTTCATATAAACATTTTATTTCATCTCTATCTATAAAAGGCAGTGTGTGTGTCTGTGTGTGTAACGAATGCACGGCCGCAACTTTCGACGGATTTGCACCAAAATTTACATGCACATGCTCCAAGGTAGCGGGAAGGCCAAGACCGACTTTGCATTTCCCAACTCCCATCGATAGCGGAAATAATCGTTTTTTTCATGCTTCTACGGCAGTTTTCATGTAATTTTGCGGCCATTTTCTACTGGCCAGAGTGAGAGCCTATAGTTGGCTGCCATAAATAGGCAGGAAGATTCTATTGGCCAGCGTGAAAGCCAACAGCTGACCTACACGAATGTTAACTAGCATGCTAGCATGCAAAAAATATCGATAGCTGAATTCGTCACAAGTGGGAAAAATTAAAATCTGCATGGCACTTTACTCCAATTGGCTCATTCGCTTGATTAAACTCAACGTCTGATTCCGCAGAACTGGGTTGGGTGTGAAAAAAGTATTTATTGTTAACATTCTTTTTTTCATTCGGTTTTTCCAATTACGAGTCCTTTTTTAAAGCTGATCGTTTTGTGTTCATTTTGTTTAGTTCTTTTTATTTGATGTTTAGTATAGAGCTTAGAAAAAATTCGCAGTGTGAGATAGGCAAGAAGTAAGGCATGTAGCAACATCAGCACGGCAAAGGGCACTCCTTTAAAGGCAAGGAAGGGCAAAAATATTTTAAGTCAAGTGATAGCGATTGCTGTATGAGTCGTACGATTTTTGAATCAAGCACGGGCAACGCCGGGCCATGCTGCTAGTTTAAAATATATAAGAAAACACAGGCTTATTTATTAAAATCTTTTTTCAACTTTTAGAGTATTTGCGCTTTTTTCTGTGTTTAGCATCTGACTTGTCTCTCTGAAGAGTTCAGCAAAGAACAGCTAGCATAGCAGGACTCCAATTGCATTTATAACGATTTACTATTTTGACAATATATTGATAGAACCTTTCACCGTGTTCGTCTCTAACTACTGCTGCGTTTTCCGGAAAGTAGAATAGATTGTGAGTGTAAAAAAAATGTGCCGATAGTGATATACCGCATCCTAAATTTTATATGCGTCAATCATATTTTGAACAGGTATTTCGTCATTCCGTGCTTTGTGTCTCCCAAGGAGACCATTACACACGCCTTTGAACCTTTTTCCCGGTTTCCAGTTCCAATTCTTTTAATGTTGCTTCAAATTCATTATCTCTCATGGGTTGTCGAATTTGAGGCCTGACAAAGATTCCTTCTTTAATTTTAGCATCCCAAAGCCTTGGAAATTTCATTTCTAAATATAAAAATGACGGATTATCGTGTTTCAAGGCGTTCGCAAATTGTTTCATTAAGCCCAATTTTATATGGAAAGATGGCAAGATTATGTTTTCCTTGGTCACTAAAGGTTCAGGCATAACCTTATGAGAACTAATATTTGACTCATTTCTTAATAGCAATTCTGTGTGCGTGTAGAACTCACCACGAGCTCGGCTGTCCCATTGACACAAAAACACACAATTTTCATACAGCCTGTCTGCATTCCATTCAGAATAGCAACGGCCTAGAGATCTACACAAGATTAACCACTTATACTCATTGTATTTCATTTTGTTTAAAATAAAATCAAGATTTTTGTGAGTTTCTTTTAAAAGAAGCGCATGGGCTAAAGTAATCAATGGCAATATATATATATATATATATATATTTATTAAAAGACAATGTTTAACGTTGTTAATAGATACAACGTTAATATATATATATATATATATATATATATATATATATATATATATATATATATATATATATATATATATATATATTTCAAATACCACATTGGTGATTTTATAATGTCAACGAATACTCGTTGTCACTTTCGTAATTTTAGTTGTAGTAGAGACTTTTTAATCGCAGATACAACTATAGTAACACCGTTGAACAATACTGGTGTCAGATGCCTTCGAATATCACTCGTACTAATAGTACTTACTCGATAATACTCTCTCGAATCGTAATTCCGTATAGTGATCCTAATAGAGAAATAGTATAGTGAATAGAGCGGTCTGTAATGTAATAGAGGATAGACTAGAAATGCAGATCCATTAAAAATCACGTGACTTCCTATTTATGCGTTTCCTCTATGATAAATGGTCTACTTAATTCAATAATGGGATCTCCTGTGTTTGCACACTGGCGATCTATGTTCAAACTCAAGTGTCAGCAGTGACACTTTATCCTAATATTGGAAAGAAATTTCTAAGAAACAAAAAAATCATTATTGAACAACAACACATTCACCATGCGTCTCTCACATACTGGTGCCACGTAATAATTACATTAATCACTCGTTCAATTTTGTTTGTATGGCAATGGCATATTAGTCAAGAGCAGAAAGTTTCCCACCGCTGCTAGTAAACAGAGCATGTTTAATGTTCAAATACTGTATTTTCTGCCTTGCAAGACACTGCAGCTTGGAAGAAACACCCTAATATTGGAAAGAAATTTCTAAGAAACAAAAAAGTCATTCTCATACAACAACACATTCACCATGCGTCCCTCGCATAGGAGCGCCACGTATTGTTTACATTAATCACTCGTCCGATTTCGTTTGTACGACACTGCGGCTTGGAAGACGTACCTTTTGTGATGTCAACGATCCCTCGTTGCCACTTTTGTGATGTCAACGAATACTCGTTGTCACTTTCGCAATGCTCGTTGTAGTAGAGACTTTGTAATCGCAGATACAACTATATTAACGCCGTTGAACAATACTGGTGTCAGACGCCTTCGAATATCACTCGCACTAATAGTACTTACTCGATAATACTCGCTCAAATAGTAATCCGTATAGTGATCCGAACAGAAAAATAGTATAGTGAATAGTATAGAGAATAGAGTAGAAATGGCGATCCGTATAGTAATAAAGTATAGGCTAGGAATGGCGATCAATTAGACGCCAAGCTAATTCCCATGTATACATTTCATCTATGGTCACGTGATCTACTTAATTCAATAATGAGGTCGCCTGTGTTTGTTCGCTGGCGATCTATGTTCAAATTCAAGTGTCGGTAGCGACTCTTTATTCCTATATAACATTGCTATAAATAGAGACTTCAATGAAAAGTCTCCATTGAGTCGGCAGACATTATAAATTCAGTTCTTCAAAAAGTCCAGGCATATCAAGATAAATTGTTGTCAAAAGAAAACTTTCTCTTATAAAGTGTCCGCGTGAGTTCAAAACTTTGTAATTCGAACATCCGACGTCAGTAAATTCCTCTCTTTTAGCTCGAAGCTAGCAGTCCATTCCGCTGTTTTGTCAAGTCTAAATCTCTTACAGGATCATTAAGATCATGCTGTGACAGAGGTTTTGGCGCGTGTGATTCAAGTTCTGGAACATATGTATCGTATTCTCGTCCAGGAAATTCCATTTCTGATTCGTCTGAATCAGACAGGACAACTTCCATGGGTAGGTCAGATACTGAAGATTCTTCTAAGTGGGGTCGAATAGAATATTTAAGGTTGGGATATGACACGGAGGAAGCACTCTTCGTTGTTACACCTGAAAAATACATTAATATATATTTAAAATAAGTATATGCTAATCCTAATGTGGATGACAATATAAAAATAGTTCTATTTGGTTATGTATTAAGACCTAAAAGAAACAAAATATATTTACTTTGTATGTCTAC